>SDVV010009391.1:0-16724 GCA_016164225.1 Gammarus roeselii | reverse complement strand
TATATATTTTAGTGATGGGTCGTATATCCGCATCCACCTCCGCGGAACATCCACATAAACTTAATATCTGAATTTGCAATTTGTACTCACGCATGCTTCAACGTCACGCCCTACGCAGTAACCCAAAATGAAGTACGAGCGTTGCCTGATACTGATTATGAAAATAGTATTTATTTTGGTTATCAGATTGTCTTGCTGACCTAAATTTGGTAATCGGAATGATCGAGGTTCGGTCACTTTATTTACTGTGATCTCCTAAATTATAGTAGATGGGAAGGGTGAGATCAGAAGGGTTATTCCGACTGCATTCCCAGTTGCATGTCATGTTCACTGATAGCAGCATTACAGAGAGACGCAACAGAACATCGATAGGTGCCCTGGATACCACATGCTGGCTGGCGTATTCTCTAGACTGCAGGGCGGCCGACTGTATTATAATCCTTATACTCAGACCCAAACTGTAAATAGTTTGTTAGCTCTGAAGTGATTTGAACTCACCTGTTTACTCATGGTTATTACACACTGGAAAGAAACGTCATAGGTTGCATCGTAACATCTCCATCAATGCTTCATTATTCAAGTTCTGAATTGATATTAACGACCCTCAAGGGCATATAATTGAACAATATTGTTTATTATTGCCGGTCAAGCAATAATCGCTCCCAGGTCGTATCGAACTTGGTTTGTGACGGTCGACAGTTTAGTTAGCAGTAGCGTGCCCTGGACACTCTAATGTGATCACCAGTTCTGTTAGCAATAGCGTGCCCTGGACACTCTAATGTGATCACCAGTTCTGTTAGCAATAGCGTGCCCTGGACACTCTAATGTGGTCGCCAGTTTGTTAGCAATAGCGTGCCCTAGACACTCTAATGTGGTCGCCACTTTAGTAAGCAATAGCGTGCCCTGGATACTCTAATGTGGTCGCCACTTTAGTTAGCAATAGCGTGCCCTGGACACTCTAATGTGATCGCCAGTTTTGTTAGCAATAACGTGCCCTGGACACTCGAATGTGATCGCCAGTTTTGTTAGCAATAACGTGCCCTGGACACTCGAATGTGATCGCCAGTTTTGTTAGCAATAACGTGCCCTGGACACTCTAATGTGATCGCCAGTTTTGTTAGCAGTAGCGTTCCCTGGACACTCGAATGTGATCACCAGTTTTGTTAGCAGTTGCGTGCCCTGGACACTCTAATGTGATCGCCAGTCTTGTTAGCAATAGCGTGCCCTGGACACTCTAATGTGATCGCCAGTTTTGTTAGCAATAACGTGCCCTGGACACTCTAATGTGATCACCAGTTTTGTTAGCAGTAGCGTGCCCTGGACACTCTAATGTAGTCGCCAGTTTTGTTAACAATAGCGTGCCCTGGACACCAATGTGGTCGCCAGTTTGTTAGCAATAGCGGGCCCTGGACACTCTAATGTGATCGCCAGTTTTGTTAGCAATAGCGTGCCCGAGCTTTAAAAGACTCTGATATAGGATACACATGAATTTTTTTCCAGACGGGCTGCGTTCGAAAGGCCCCGATTCAAAACAATTGTCGAATAACAAACGGAAAATTCAGTTACTGTGGTCGAGAGTCAAAGTCACATGATAAATCAAATCTATGACCAGTTTGTCCTGTTGTTATCCTGCAGACTCCAAAATTTGTTGTCCAGGATCTCTGAATGAAACATGAAGCCAGGAATTAATGGCCTAAAAAGGGTCCCATTTATAGCTTCCCATTAGTTTTTTCTTCTTCCTTCATCTCATCTTCACTCCTTCCAATCAATTTCTTGCCTTTCATCCTTCCCTTCTCTTCTCACCTCACCACCTCTTCCGCTTCTCCATCTATCAACCCACCTCTCGTCTGTCTATCGCCTTTCCTTCTTGGCCCGCACCCTATCTCTCCTCATCCTTCTCACACTACTATCTCACCCCTCATCCCCCTATCTCACCCTCCTCCTCCCAAGTGTCACCCCTCATTACCCTCATTAACTCCTCCCGTGCGTCGTCCTGAGCAACTCCCCTCATTGATTCCCTTAGCCAAAAAAATGCACCCGCCCTCTGAACACGTTCGTCACTCTTCTCTTCTTCCAAATGGCCCGGCAACTTCTTTTCCAAAGGGTCTGGTTGTTGCCCATGGGGTCGACGGCTCCTGATGGGCTACTGTTCATTCGTCAAAAAAAAGGCCCTACGCTCTGGCGATGGGCCGTATTTACCCGAGTAATTTGACTAAGACTACCAAATCCGAATACTCTAACGCAGATGATAAGGTTGTCACACCCGACATTCAGTCAAATAAAATATCTAATACTTTTTGCATTGCTTTGCCCGATTTCCGCACGGCAGTTTTGGACTAGATACTCTGAAATGTATCTAGTTACTTCTATTCGCCCATTCTGTCCACAACCTTGCTAATGCGGCTTGGAATCTCCGAACAAAGTGTTGTGTTGTGTTGCACTGTGAAGTGTGTACCCTTTTGTGGAAGAGAAAAGCACGTCGGCGCTACCAGCATAACTGTTAACTCCACTAACTTCGTGTAAGGCACGACTCGACACTTTCTGCATCAATCGCCCTTATAGAGCTAAACCGTAGCCTTTCTAAATATTTTAAATACAGAAATGACGCATGAAGCGCCTCTTAGGCGTTCTACTTTAGAACTAATCCTCTTCCTACAAGAGGCAACCTAGTTTGGGCCAAAAGCCCTATTGATGTCTTCATACAGGTGTAAACCATCCAAGAATTCACCACGCTTCATTGCTCTATCACCGCCGATAGTTTAGTATGGAGAGCATCGTCGTCATCATCATCGTCGTCTGCTCCGACAGTCTGCCTAAGGGTCTTCTTCGCGTGTCCATTTACTTGCCACTGTCCGGTATCCGAGTGTAGTTGTTGCAACTGTGCTAGTACGGTAGTAACAACGGCTGCAAAAGACGACAAATATGCATTGTCTCCGTTAAAGAGCAACAATTACTCCCGCGGGAACATGAACAACTGTTGCCATTGCAGCTGCTTCCCTAAAGAGAAGATATCCTGGGTACTGCCGTCTGGCCACCACTACCAATAATAACCAGTGATGGCGACCTGTGACGATGTTCAGCAAGCAGACTTGCACTAGCGATGTAGGTACACACGATAGTGTGTTAGTTCAACACACTTTGACTTGGGGCAACACAACTGAGTATACTAGCAATGGGACGATCACACCTGCACACACAAGTGTCCCCTCTGTACACACTGATTGTTTTTTAGTCCTACACAATACAACCATGCGGGTGAGTTGCAGAACACCATTCTGTTACTCAACCTCTCCAGTTATCTCTCTTATGCATTAGTTACTTCTGTTCAACTTAGGAACTTTTAAACAATATATCAGGAAATCGCGTAGCAAGTTGTGGCGCGTAATCGAACATAGTTGCAGCACGTAATCGAACATAGTTGCAGCACGTAATCGAACATAGTTGCAGCACGTAATCGAACATAGTTGCAGCACGTAATCGAATACAGTTGCAGCACGTAATCGAATACAGTTGCAGCACGTAATCGGACAAAGTTGCAGCACGTAATCGAACGTAGTTGCAGCATGTAATCAAACGTAGTCGCAGCACGTACTCGAACATAGTTGTAGCACGTAATCGATCATAGTTGTAGCACGTAATCGAACATAGTTGCAGCACGTAATCGAACATAGTTGCAGCACGTAATCGAACATAGTTGCAGCACGTAATCGAACGTAGTTGCAGCACGTAATCGAACATAGTTGCAGCACGTAATCGATCATAGTTGTAGCACGTAATCGATCATAGTTGCAGCACGTAATCGAACATAGTTGCAGCACGTAATCGATCATAGTTGCAGCACGTAATCGAACATAGTTGCATCACGTAATCGAACATAGTTGCATCACGTAATCGAACATAGTTGCAGCACGTAATCGAACATAGTTGCAGCACGTAATCGAACATAGTTGCAGCACGTAATCGAACGTAGTTGCAGCACGTAATCGAACATAGTTGCAGCACGTAATCGAACATCTTATTGCACATATGGGCGTTGTGGGCAGTACCTGCGTACCCTTTCAACGGGTGTACGGTGGGTGTGGTATCCTTGAGGTACTTGTCAGCGAGGACATTCAAACATTGATATCAGGTCTGATTATTCACATGAGAGTGCATGAACACTCCCCACAAAGACTCCCTATCATAGAGTAATAATACGAGTTGTGCTAAAGCATTTTAAGACTGTCTCTTCCATTTACTTGCAAGTTTCCACGTAGAATTAGTTGACTGTGCACGTAATTCACAGTGTAAGTATTTGTACGCTTCATCTTCACTAATTGACGAGACACGTCTTCCATTATTCTATGTTATCGAACTTGAATACAAGTAGCAATTTTTATTGTGCACGATTTGATTAGTAGGAAATGTAAACTTCCCCATTTAGAGAATAATCGCGTCAAATCGAATATTCCCCTATCGAATATCAGCAATAGGTCGATAATCCTGCTTAATTGTATTCATTAGTCACGAAAGTCATCATTTTGCAACTTGTCTATTTAATTAGAGGGAGAAAACTGAACCCGAACTTTCCAACGCCCTGAAATCCCTTTATTCCCGCCCTCGTTGAGTCGTCGCTGGCCCATTGTCATCCCATTACGAGAGTTGACTGCTGATCGATGCAGCACCTCACAACAGCCATCGCCTAAGGCGTATTGATTTTGAATTAAAGTGCTTTTGAAGTCAGAGGCTGTTCACTTGGCCAGAATGACCTCTCTCTAAAGAGTAGGGGAGAGGCTTCTGGAGCGAGGAAGAAAGTTTATTGTAGCGTCAAGAGCTGTTATTAAAGAAGGCGAGCTCGGTATGCGCAGCCATTATTTCACTTAATATTGGCGTACCTAATAGCCAACTGTGTTTGAATCCATTTACTTTCACTGGAAAGTGTGTCCTTGCATTGGTGACGCTAAAGAATATGGTTGGGGAGTGTATTCCAACCAGTCAGGATTCGAACCCGGGCTCGAACTCCTGCGGGAGGGTGAGGGAGGTATTCTTCTCCACTTTCTTACTGTGAACTGTTAGTAAGCATTCATAAAACATGAAACTTTTTGATTACTATTGATGAAGATCGCCCGAGCTCCAGCGGAGATGGACCACTCAATCCCATCTCATCTATTCACGAAGATGTATTGGAGATATCTCATCAGCACGGCACTTGGCAGTACTCGGTTATTTCCTTTCCAGTCTCATATTTTATTAGTGAAAGAGATTGATTGACATTGTAGCAATAATGCGTTTGAAGAATAATTCTTGAACATTTTTGTACAGAGTTCGTCAAGCAATTCAACACCCATGCAGGTACTATGCCTGCTTTGAACTACACGCACACGTGTGAAACCTAGACATACAGATACACAACCGGTATTGCCCATACATATTTGTTGCACGGCCTCCAACCACTATTGCCGCAAGCTGTAAACCGCAGTAATTACAGCAGCAGACATGTGTCATCACCGTACGTCCATTCGTCCATCAGTCCATCCGTCCGGACTCGTGCTTCAAACCGGAAGGGCGAGTGTGTACTGGATACAGTTGGTTCGATCCTCAAGTTCATCCTCAGGCAGGACCTCTCCAAAAGAACCTTTAGAGATGCACCCTTTTCTCGAAACAGCTGGCTGCCATACCCCCACGGCAGCTGGTTAACACTCTGTCTCATCTTAATTTTTTTACTCCAGTTAGATTACGAAGAATTGTATGCTCCCAGCAGCAGTTGGTCCAGGGTTTCGGGCGTCATCACAAATGCATTGATGCTCTGTTGCACGAGTGTGAGTGTATGAGACAGTGTGAGGTAAGCCCTGGCCCACTAGGCCAAATCCCCCACCTTCCTTGCTGGGGGATTAGGCCTAGTGTCTGTATCTGTAGAAATGCACCCACAGTGTCCCCCTGTTGTTTGTTAAGTTTGAAGTTGGGGTGCAAAGTTATGCCATTGTAGTTGTGCTACAAACTCAGGAAGTGGTACCGTGTAATGCCAATATGTTCAATAAAATAGACATTTCTGCACGCCACATATTCACCTAGATTAGATGGCACAATAAATATGAGCCAGTTAATTCTGGTAACAAGTCCCAGGAAGGTCCATCGGTTAGGACGCACTGTTATACCTAATACATAGGTTAGGAGACAAGCAACGGGTCCCACAGACCAGTGTTGAGCGGTTACGGCATACTAGACACTCAGGCCCAGGTGGGGACGAGCGACATCGCTCTCACACATGTTTGATGCTTGATGTTTACGTAATAGCGAGCAATGAGGCCGCTGTAAGAAGAGGGATGTGAGTATTCGAGTCAGTCTTGACATTACACGCCACCGGTCTCAACCTGTCCTGCATAATTCATGTTAATAATGATATAAGGCGGCCCCTGTAAGAGTCCTCCTCTCATACTCCAAATCAATCCATCGTCGTTTAGGCGTCGGCTAAGGCTGGCCTACGATAGGCCACCTATCATCTGGATGCAAATGAACTCGTGCAATATCGTCGGGCGTTCGTCGCCTCAAGGCCGGGCGACCGTCAATCACCCTTAGCTTTTAATAGAATATTCAATGGGAATAATGAATCTTATTGGATTACAATTTAAGATATTTCATAGTCGAAAATAACCTGACGTAATTTGATACAGGAATGAAGTCCGTTTGCAGGAAGATACGTTAAGGCGTTCGGCGCTAAGGCGTTCGGCGTTAAGGCGTTCGGCGTTAAGGCGTTCGTATATAACCCGAAGGGGAGCCGACGATACTAGACTCCTTTTTCAATTATGATACAGGTGCAGAGTGCAGGGATACTATGAAACGCATGCGATGATACACGTCATAAGACGTGTCCATTTGCCCAGTCATGAACACTGTCAACATGCTGGTGTGCCCTACGGGGGAGCGTGCGATGACTCACGTTGAGGCTCCGGTGGAAATGAGGCCCAAATTAAATAAACCTTCTATTGTAAGCCTTGAAGAGGCGCACTGAAATCGAAGCAATCCTTGGGGCAGCGGCTTTTGTTTATTGTTGCGAGTTTGAAACAACATCAGGCGGTGACAACAAACTGCGGTGAAGCCCTTACTGCAAGTCACGGACCTGTCGTGGGTCGTGAGTTGGTCCCGCCACCTACCCGTTCAATGGGAGTAGTTGATTAAACCTGACGTGCATTTGTGACTTGTTTCATTGATAATGACGATCTCGCCAAGTTAGTTTAGACTACGGCCCCATTCGTGTCCTGTTACGGCAGAACAGCTCTGCTTCTTGTGTATGTGCAATAAGATTACGGCGCTATTCGTGTCCTGTTACGGCAGAACAGCTCTGCTTCTTGTGTATGTGCAATAAGATTACGGCGCTATTCGTGTCCTGTTACGGCAGAACAGCTCTGCTTCCTGTGTATATGTGATTAGATTACGTCCCCATTCACGCCCTATTACGGCAGAACAGCTCAGCTTCTTGTGTGTATGCAATTAGACTACGGCCCCATTCGTGCCCTGTTTCGGCAGAACAGCTCTGCTTCTTGTGTGTATGCAATTAGACTACGGCCCCATTCGCGCCCTGTTTCGGCAGAACAGCTCTGCACTCTACCTTCCCTCCTTTCACTCCTTAGAACTTTTCTTCACTCTTCTGTAACTTCCAACACTTGCTCCCTCCCATCACTCCTTCCCTCCCATCAATCCATTTACCTCTCATCACTTCATTTTTCATCCCATCCCTTCCATCGCTTCCTCCGATAACTCCATCTCTCTTCCCACCACAACATCTTCCCTCCAATCACTCTATTTCTCACAACACTCAATCTCCCTCTCATAAGTCTCTTTCTCCCATCACTCCCTTCTTCCCATCACTCCCTTCCTCCGATCACTCCCTTCCTCCCATCACTCGCTACTATCACGACTTCGCTCTCATCTCTCCATTTTCCCTCCCTCCACTCCATCTACCCACCCATCACTCACTCTCTTACATCACTCCCTTCCTCCCATCTCTCGCCACTATCACACCTTCCCTCCCATCTCTCTATTTCCCCTCCTTTCTCTCCATATCCCCCGTCATCACTCCTTCTCTTCTCTCCAATCACTTCATTCCCCCATCACTCCTTCTCCCTCCCCATTCCTTCCCTCCCATCACTTCTTGCCACCCTCCTGCAACACTCCTTCCACCCCCCCCCCCAGTCTGCCGACCGTGTCCATTAGTCCAGTGTTTGCTAGAGGGCCTCATTTCCTGTGCCCTGCGCAGAGAAGCAGACCCCCGGCGCGGGGTTCAGACCCCTGGTGCGGGGTTCAGGTCCCTGGTACGGGGTTCAGGTCCCTGGTACGGGGTTCAGGTCCCTGGTGCAGGGTTCAGGTCCTTGGCGCTATTTTCAGGCCCTTGGTGTTGGGTTCTGGACCCTGGCGCGACGCTCAGACCCTGGTGTGGTGCTCAGGAACCTGGTGCAGTGATCAGGTCCCCGGTGCGCCCTGATCACTGCGCCAGGTCAGGGGCTCAGACCATAGCATGGGAGCTCATGACCCTGACATGGGGCTCAGGATCCTGGCGATGGCTCGGGACCCGGGCGCGGGCTCAGGATCCTGGTGCGGGCTCAGGACCCGGGCGCTGAACTCAAGATCCTAGCTCGGGGCTAGGGATCCTGGTTTTTGTGTCATCGATCCACGATTGTTGTGGATGGATGATTATTCATTTTATAGGTCATTAACACTTTATTTTAGTATTTTAGTATTTCTTCTTTCTTGGACCCTATTATTTATCTCATTTTTTTCATGGCGATAAAGTTTGTATTGTTTATTATTTATCGAGATTGGTTGAGACAAGGTGACTCGTGGGACTCCCGGAACTCGGGGGACCCGGGGTTTCGGGAACCCAGGGGACTTGCAAAACTAGGAGGATTTGGGGGGACCCACTTGGACCTTACTTGGGCTCTTTTGGACACCCTTGGGACCCTTTGGGACCCTTTTAAGAAACAGTGGGCCCCTCTTGAGGCCCCTCTATATCCTGGAACCTCTGCTCCCCCCTCCCAACTCTGTAAAACCCTTACACAGAGGAATGTATATATGTAGAGTGCATGAGTAGAGATATTAGTTATCATAGTTCACAGCATTGCTGGCGTAGAGGGGGAGAGCCGCGTCGAGGCTGCATGGTCGAGGTGCGTCGAAATCAGTCGAAACATGTTGAGGCAAGTCGAGTTGGGTGCGACGAGCCGAGACTGGTCGAAATGATGCGAGACAAGCCGAGATGAGCTGAGACGAGTGGACTCGAGGGACCTGGGGAGCTCGAAGGACCTGGGGGACTTGGGTTACCCTCCGGGGCTCATCGGGCTCTTTTGGGACCCAAGAGACCTCTGACCCCCCCACACCGCTCCCACCCTTAAATGTTTCAGTTGAAAAAATAGTTATTACAGACCACAGGATTACCGGCGCAGAGGGGGAAAGCCGCGTCAAGGCTGGTCTAGTTGCGTCGAGATCAGTCGAAACATGTCGAGACAAGTCGACTGTATATTTTTAACGCCCTCTGGCGGATTCTAGTGATTATTAGCCTAGGAATTGATTTACATCAATTTATGAGACGTATTCAGGAGATGTAAAAGAACAGGCAATACAGTATTTTTATTGAACAACTACTGTGGCTCCTCTAGTGGCTGCGATGTGAAGTTAACCGGACGAAATAAAATGAAAGAGGTAGTAATTCATGTTTCAGCTATGTAACGCAAGGACCATGTTTCAGCTATCTAGCGCAAATATCATGTTCCAGCTGTGTAGCACAAAGACCATGTTTCAGCTATGTAGCGCAAAGACCATGTTGCAGCTATGTAGCGCAAAGACCATGTTTCAGCCATCTAGCACAAAGACCATGTTTCAGCTTTGTTGCGCAAAGACCATGATTTCGCTATGTAGCGCAAAGACCATGTTTCAGCTATGTAGCGCACAAGACAATATTGCCAATATAAGACGCGGATCTCTCTACGTTGTCTGCTCGGTTTTGAAACGCACATTCATGTTGGCTGATGACTATTCGCCTTGGAATTAGTTCACTAAGAAAATATCCGGCCTACTCAGAAGAGGCACAAGGTCGTTCACTATTGTGGCTCCGTGGTGACTGTACTCTGGCGCCTCCGGGCGCTCTACGCGTGGTTGACACGGTTAAATCGAGGCACGGGGGTAGACTGATCCTTGTCTTAGTGGTGAAGGGTCTTCGTAAATGGTCTCCGTATGTAATGCATATTTACTGTGTACCGAAACTAACTTTGACATCTCTGTGGCCGTAACAGCATTCTGAAATAGCCGTGTACGTATGTTAAGCTATGATAGTGAAACACGCCTTACCGTTCATGTGCGGGTCCATTTACTCGCTTACACGTTGTTATGAATTCTATAACACTACACAACCTGATTAGATGATCTTTTTTTATCATTGGATGTATTTTAGATTTATTGCGTACATTTTTGACAGGAATAAATGTTCCAATAAATTTCAATAAGTTTATTTCTTTATTGCCTTTATATACGCCTCTTGCTTTGAACTCCAACACAAAACGCTGGACCTGATACTGCCCTGGAGGCAGTGTTCGGCAACATTTCAAGCCACTTCCCTAAGCTATAGGTGGCGCCCCGCCCCGTCTCTGTTGCGGCGGTAGTGCGCAACCAGCAACCTTGTGACGAACATTACAATCATCGCCGCACACCACTTACCTACTCATCACTTGGCCGGAGGGTGGACGCTTGTGCAGTGAAGGTGTATTCCTCCTCACATCCAGCTGCTGTCATTTGGTGTTTATTAGTGCTCGTTGATGAGAATGTGTCCGTTGTGTCACTGTTCCCTCTGCTGTTTGAAGGCGGCAATGTTAATTATTGCCAATGGAGATGTTGGTTTGCCAATGTCATGACGGGGCTTTAGATGTGGTGGCGCTGGTCGGCGAACATGTAAGCCTGTTATACTTGATATCAGAAAGCAGTTGGGTTGTTTGGTCAGCTGGCTATTACCTGTTATTATTCTAGAATGTTAGAACTTTGATCTAAGGGTGACATGGCGTAATGAGGCTTGCTGTATCGGTCGGAGTTTCCATGCCAAATAAACACAGAAGCCTTTCTAACGCTAATGAGTATTCTTGTTCAAATAATCGAGTAAGTTTTTTTTTAGGCGGTTCTAATCTGTTTCAAAAAATTAAAAATCCGGCAGTAAATTCAGTTTACCAATCGGCCTCTTCCGCCGGAATCGTTCAGCGGCGTATTAACACATGCAGTCGCTTGATTCGTCTTGTAGAGGCGGCGTACTAACACATGTAGTCGCTTGATTCGTCTTGTAGAGGCGGCGTACCAACACATGTAGTCGCTTGATTCGTCTTGTAGAGGCGGCGTACCAATACATGTTGTCGCTTGATTCGTCTTGTAGAGGCGGCGTACCAACACATGTAGTCGCTTGATTCGTCTTGTAGAGGCGGCGTACCAACACATGTAGTCGCTTGATTCGTCTTGTAGAGGCGGCGTGCCAACACATGTAGTCGCTTGATTCGTCTTGTAGAGGCGGGGTGCTAACACATGTAGTCGCTTGATTCGTCTTGTAGAGGCGGCGTACCAACACATGTAGTCGCTTGATTCGTCTTGTAGAGGCGGCGTACCATTTACATGCAGTCGCTTAATTTGCCTTTAAGAACGACTCTGTCGTACTCTGACTTAACTGTGTGCCATCTTAATGTGTAGCTGCCAATGCATCCCCGACATCCACTGCCTACATGTCGAAGTGAAAGGAACGACCCTAGGTAATATTAAATTGTGCCATGGTAATAAATGTAAGAACCATAGTGAGGGGCTTATATTCCCATGGGCGCACCTCCTGGTTCCTGGCGAATACACTTGCAGGTGTTCTCTACACACACATGCAGATTTTCTCTTCACAAATATGCAGGTGTTCTCTACACTCATATGCAGATGTTCTCGTCACACACATGCAGATGTTGTCTATACACACATGGATGTGATCTCTATACACACATGCAAGTGTTCTGTTCACACACATGCAGGTGTTCTCTTCACACACATGCAGGTGTTCTCTTCACACACATGCAGGTGTTTTCTTCACACACATGACGGTGTTTTCTTCACACACATGCAGGTGTTTTCTTCACACACATGCAGGTGTTTTCTTCACACACATGCAGGTGTTCTCTACACACACATGCAGGTGTTCTCTAAACTCACAAGCAGGTGTTCTCTACACTCACAAGCAGGTGTTCTCTACACTCACAAGTAGGTGTTCTCTACACTCACAAGCAGGTGTTCTCTACACTCACAAGCAGGTGTTCTCTACACTCACAAGCAGGTGTTCTCTACACTCACAAGCAGGTGTTCTCAACACTCACAAGCAGGTGTTCTCTACACTCACCAGCAGGTGTTCTCTACACTCACAAGCAGGTGTTCTCTACACTCACATGCAGGTGTTCTCGTCACACGCATGCAGGTGTTCTCTGTACACACATGCAGGTGTTCTCTTCACACACGTGCAGGTGTTGAGCATGCCGTGTGTCGCATTCTGTGCAGCTGTGCGCACTCACCATCTCACGTTTGATGTATGCCATTGTTTAGGCTTCATGACCAAACAGATCACCATCACCAGACATGTGAGTATATGCGGTCTCGATATTCACTTGCATTTAATCAGTAGGGATGCAACCAGTTTTCCGCTGATGCATTCTTTAAGGAAGACTCGTATCTTGCTATTTTCTACGAACAATTAGGCTGCGGCCAAATGCCCGCCTGTTATTCGTGATCAGAAGCTGCACTCAATAAAGCGCACCTGCACTCATTTGAAGGCCATCATCTGCGCCCCGTGCACATCATAGGACGCTCGTGTTCTACTTCCATAAGTACACCGGGAGCAGGCGGTGAGTAAGTGGGCTCTATGCGGTTGTTGAGGGGGCGTATGGAGTGATGGTACTAATGCTTTATAAATCAAGCTCATTAATTCACCTTGGCATCAACTCGCAATGATGCTAAAAAAAAATCTCGACAGAACGCACAACATCTTCGCATGTAGAGCTGCCGAGGAATAGAACAAACTGCCAGCGGCAGTTGGGAGCGGTGGTACAATCAAAGTGTTCAAGTCACAGCTCGACAAACTCTACTCGAAGCGTCGCTTATTGGAGTCGAGAGCAGCCAGTACTAGTGCTGGCATATTCGTGAAGGAAGAGTCTTCTTCTTGACCATTCGTGCAGTTAAAATAGTGCTTGGCACTAGCACTGTCAAAGAGGTGCTTGGCACTAGCACGGTCAAAGAGGTGCTTGGCACTAGCACGGTCAAAGAGGTGCTTGGCACTAGCACGGTCAAAGAGGTGCCCGGCATTGGCACTGGCACGGTCAAAGAGGTGCTTGGCACAACCACGGTCAAAGAGGTGCTTGGCATTGATTCCTCCTCGTTGCATAACGGGTGTCCAGCAATGACTCCGGTCAGCATTGGGTTAACGAGGAATGAAACCGAGACGATCTTAAATCAACATCGTGGGTCGGTGGTTTCCTCTTCGTGCTCATTTGAGTATTTTTGAGTATCATCGTTAAATGCTGTTTCCTATTACAACCTTTCCCTTTCTTGATCTTTTAATACAGAGATTGCACAGACACATGATGCTATCCTAGACGTTCTACTTCAGAGCTAATCTGACAATCAAGTGGTAACCACGTTTGGGTTAAAAGGCCTGTTGTTGTCTTCTCACACTTGTAACCATCTATGAACTGTAGCCAGGAGTGCATATATGATTTTGTTACTCTGAGGGCCCTTAGAATATTGCTGAAATTGTCCATTATACTCCGAAAATGTGTACGTTGGACGTAATATTGGTAACAAAGGTAGAGATCTTACTTCTAATTTCGTGTTTTATTTGAACTTCATTTAATTCAAGTTGTATGTAGTTAGGTAATTTTTTATGGTTTTATGCTTACAGCCGAACGTCTGGAGGAAATGCAAATGTGTAAATACATACTATAAAACATACAATCTCAGTGCAGGGATGTCTTGAATAAAACGTGAAATAAAAAAATGAGGTCTAAATCTTTGGAACCGATAGTACTTGGAGTAGCCGTACGTTGAATGTGCTCAGAAGATTCGGATATTGGATCCGTTTATAAGGGTTGTAACATCGAACGTGCTCAAAATATTCAAATATTTGGTGTACTCAGAATATTTGTATAGTGTACTCAGAATATTTGTGTAGTGTACTCAGAATCTTCGTGTTGGGTGTACTCAGAATATTTGTGTTGGGTGTACTCAGAATATTTGCGTTGGGTCCACTCATAATATTTGCGTTGGGTGCACTCATAATATTTGCGTTGGGTGCACTCATAATATTTGCGTTGGGTGCACTCAGAATATTTGCGTTGGGTGCACTCAGGATATTTGCGTTGGGTGCACTCATAATATTTGCGTTGGGTGCACTCATAATATTTGTGTTGGGTGTACTCAGAATATATGTGCTTGGTGTAATCAGAATATTTGTGTTGGTGTACTTAATATATCTGTGTTCATGGACTCAGAATATTCGTACATGGGGTATACTCGTAACATTTCTTTATTGAATGTACTCAGAATATTCGTATATTAGGTGTATACACACAAATTCGTGGGTGGACTTGAATATTTTGGATATTGGGTGTACTCCGTAAATTCGTCTTCTAGGAGTACTTAGCATACTCGTATGTTGGATGAACTCGGATTATTTATATATTGTGCGTACTCGGAATATTCGTTACAGATGTACTCACTATATTGGTATGATAGGTACACGCGGAATATTTGTAAAATATGTGTACTAAAATTTCTTGTTACAACGCACGGTGTTCTCAAAACATTGGTACGATGGGCGTAATCAGAACAATGGTTCAGTGAATGTACTCTGATAAATGTTACATGCTGTTAACCCACTCCGTGGTGTTGTGTGTCCTCACACCTGCAGCGAATGTGCGTGTGTCCAGCCTTGTGTGTTCTCACCGCCGGGGGTCATTGCCCTCCCCCTGTATCGGTTGATGGACTGTCCCTGCCACTAACAATTCTCTCAATTTTAATAATTTGCCAGCTGATAATTCACTGCAATTTACTTTGCATGCCTACCTGCCTGCACAACCTGCGTCACAACCTGCGTCACAACCTGCCTGCACAACCTCCCTACCTGCCTGCACAACCTGCCTACCTGCCTGCACAACCTGCCTGCCTGCCTGCACAACCTGCCTACCTGCCTGCACAACCTGCCTACCTGCCTGCACAACCTGCATCACAACCTGCCTACCTGCCTGCACAACCTGCGTCACAACCTGCCTGCCTACCTGCCTGTACAACCTGCCTACCTGCCTGCACAATCTGCCTCCCTGCCTGCACAACCTGCCTCCCTGCCTGCACAACCTGCCTACCTGCCTGCACAACCTGCCTGCACAACCTGCCTGCACAACCTGTCTGCACAACCTGCCTGCACAACTTGCCTGCACAACTTGCCTGCACAACCTGCATGCACAACCTGCATGCACAACCTGCCAGCACAACCTGCCTGGCAGGTTGTGCAGTAGCGCCTCTGTGGATTGTGGTGTTTAGGTGTGGCTGTAGCGCCTCTGTGGATTGTGGTGTTTAGGTGTGGCTGTAGCCCCTCTGTGGATTGTGGTGTTTTAGCGTGACTGTAGCGCCTCTGTGGATTGTGGTGTTTAGGTGTGGCTGTAGCGCCTCTGTGGATTGTGGTATTTTGGCGTGACTGTAGCGCCTCTGTGGATTGTGGTGTTTAGGTGTGGCTGTAGCGCCTCTGTGGATTGTGGTGTTTTGGCGTGACTGTAGCTCCTCCGTGTGGATTGTGAGGTTTTGGTGTGGCTGAAGCGCCTCTGTATGGATTGTGGCGCTTAGGCGTGGCTGTAGCGCTTCTGTGTGGATTATCGTGTTTTGGCGTGGCTGTAGCGCCTCTGTGTGGATTATCGTGTTTTGGCGTGGTTGTAGCGCCTCTGTGTGGATTATCGTGTTTTGGCGTGGCTGTAGCGCCTCTGTGTGGATTATCGTGTTTTGGCGTGGCTGTAGCGCCTCTGTGTGGATTATCGTGTTTTCGTGTAGCTGTAGCGCCTCTGTGTGGATTATCGTGTTTTCGTGTAGCTGTAGCGCCTCTGTGTGGATTATCGTGCTTTGGCGTGGCTGTAGCGCCTCAGTGTGGATTATCGTGTTTTCGTGTAGCTGTAGCGCCTCTGTGTGGATTATCGTGTTTTCGTGTAGCTGTAGTGCCTCTGTGTGGATTATCGTGTTTTCGTGTAGCTGTAGCGCCTCTGAGTGGATTATCGTATTTTCGTGTAGCTGTAGCGCCTCTGTGTGGATTATCGTGTTTTCGTGTAGCTGTAGCGCCTCTGTGTGGATTATCGTGTTTTCGTGTAGCTGTAGCGCCTCTGTCAATGTTGCACCTCTCAGCGGTTGGAGCGCTTCCGTGTGTGAGTAGCGTTTCTGTGTGGATGGAAGGCCTTTGTGTGGATGTAGCGCTCCTGTGTAAATAGCGCCCGTAGGCCTCGGTGCTGTTATAGCTGATGTTTGCGGGTCTATCGCCTGGCTTTAAATAGCACATGTGTGTAGATATAGCGCCTCTGCGCGGATATTGTGTATGTTCGTGTGTACAGGTATTTAACCGTAAGCCGCTCAGTACCACGTTTAATGGCTGCTGGCTAACGGCGCCACTTTCACTGTATTGGTTTACTCATGAAAAGTCCTGTCGAGCGTTGTTACACTCAATATAT
>SDVV010009390.1:0-16725 GCA_016164225.1 Gammarus roeselii | reverse complement strand
ACCAGATGGTGGTGCCGATAGTGTTCTCACTGGGTGGTGGCATCAAATACATGCCTTCACCAGATGGTGGTGCCGATTGAGTGTTCTCACCGGGTGGTAGCATCAAATATTTGCCTCCACCAAGCACTAGTACCAATGGAGCGACCATTCGCCGTGTCTTCAATTCAGAAGAATGATCAACAAGAGAAATACGGTTTTACAACATTTGTTGGATTTGTTCAGAATCCATGTTAGTTCCGAACCTTTATATGGGTAGTGGTTCGGAACTAATCCAGCATGCTTTACGTATGTGTCCCGTAGATTATTCTTCTGAATTAAGGACAGTGCAAGTGAACACTATCGGCACTACCATGCTCACGCCCACCACCGAGCACATATAACGTGTGATTACAGGCTCTCCGAGCGAGCACTACTTGTGAGCTATCCAGGTGCTTCCAGCAGTTCCTCTAACAACCAGGTTCGCTGAAGGTTGTTCCACCCTCCGGTTCACCACATCGTGGAGATCTAATACAGTCTAATCCAATACATCATCATCAACTTGGGGGTACGTTTGACCACCTGGACAGTTGCTAATATGGGAAGATTCAAGGAATAACACAAAAAATAAAAGTAAAAATGTAAGAAAAAAATTGAAAGCAGGAAGGAAAATAAAATAAAGGATACAGTAGAGAGAGAGCATTCTCAATAAGAGGTAGAGAAGAAGAGATAGTCAAGAGGGAAGAATAAGAGAGTCTGAAAGGTAATTAGGGTGTTCACCTCCCCAGGTTGAGTCGTGACTCCGTACGACCCGTGAGCAAGCAGCCTGGAGGAAAGAACAGAAAACAAGAGAGCAAGTACTACGGCTCCTTGGGAACGGAAGATACAGGTCTTCGAGACTAAGACGCTAAGGTGATGAAGATACCCTTGTGTGACGAGGAGGATGTTTTGAGGGGACGGTACTGGAGGAGGGGAGGGAGAAGGGCATGCACGAAGGGACTCTCAGCAGCACTGCCAGGGAGGGAGCAATGACACAGAAACGCTGCCAGGCACGTGTTTAGCAACAGGTAAACAAGGAAGTCTGGATCCAATTAGTAAGAACAAGTCCACCCTGCAAGCACACTTGTTGAAAAGGTGCTGGAGTGACCAAAATCCTTCAAAATTAGATCAAAATACGTAGAAATTAGCTAGTAAGAATAAACCGCTCGGTCGAGCCTTCAAAAGCCCGGATAAATGAGATTTGAATACATATTTTAGTGTTGATCGCTCTCCACACTCTGCTTGACACGCTCGCGATGATTGCCTGGTATAAGCGCAATCACAAAGCACTGACAATGAAAGTAGTTTCGTGGCAGGCGTTTCAAGAACTACAATCCTCAGCCCTAGCAAAATGTTCGATTTAAAGGATGTAGGTAGGGCTAAGTAACCTAGAGTGAAGCGGGAACAGGTCCTGTTGCGGAGGGTCCTACGACTAGGCAAGGTTTCAACAGGGAGTTACGTTTGTCAGTTCAACGAGAGTGTGTCTAATAGAATAGAAGTTACCAACCCTAACGCCACCTGACGGCGGCACATTGTATTAGAGAGCGACACCATGCAAGCAGCATTCTCGCTACCGTTGCCAATGTAGTTATTGCTTGCAGACACACAAGATAAGGCAAATAAGATTGTAGTCGCAGTGTGGGGCGGAATACTGGCTTGCCGGAGAGTGTTTCGTCCATTCAATGCTACAAGTCCAAGTGAATAACATCCTACGGCGAATAGAAACAAAAATAAGGTCCTCAAATATTTTAGCAAGGGAGCTAAGTAGTGGAAAAAGTACCGAATGTGATAAGAAAACAGAAAATGGACTCGTTTTGACCAAACTAATGATGGTCTTTGGGCGTCAGAAACGCACATGTAATAGGGAAGGAATGCTGTACTTGGAAAAGAAGTATCAAAAATAAAGCTGTCACATAGATGCACTGCAGAAAGTATGCAAGCGCCAGAAGATATTAGAAAAGCAAAACAGTGATATTGCACTCGCGTCATTTGCACAGAGAACGATCAGCAACAACTGTCCAATCCACCTAACCGAACCAGTACAGACGCGAGGCCATGGACGCGACCGGAACAAACCACCAAATTATAATTATGAATATGACAATAACAAACGGTCAATTGGTTAGAGAGAAAAACACTTCCCAACCAAGCTGGTCATTGAACACCTCCCTTCAGCTTACCACACATTGACAACCCAAAAGAGCTGCTGCTGATTGCATCAAACATCGCTTTCAGTTCATAGAAGAGTCTACTTACTCCAGAGTTAAAATAGTTTCGGTTATCAACAAAACAAGCGTCAATTTATTACTAATGCGTAAAGTCTTCGATATTCATAGGCAGAAATGACGTACCAATAATGACGTGTGCTTAAGGGTGCTAATCATTAACAGGTAGCTACTTTAAACATACGCCGTAGTTGTTGACGTACACCTTGGCTTGTCCTTAATCAAAGGACAGGCCAATGCATTAATTCCCTTGCAAAGGAATCACTGCCAAGTATGACCTGCAAGTGGCTACACGTAAAAAATAACATAAAAGAGCGGTCATCGCTGATCGATCTTTGCAGAACTGGTATCTAGTTTACACTTTCAAGTTTATTTTTCATCAGATAACTCCAGCGCTAGATTGATGCAACAATGAGCAGCCCTGAGCGATCTGGTGAAGGAGAAAGTTTACTCACCCGCCTGGCCTTATTTTGGTATCGGATAGCCTTTTTGGTGTCCTGTTTGGCCGTGACCACATAGTCCTGGGCTTCTAACACGTGGTTCTCGATTCTGTTCATCAGTTCCCCCTGTTAGAGCGAAGTGTGTGGAGGTGTGCAGCGCAGCGTGCCACGTGGAGTAGCGAGGTGACGTGTGAAGTGAGGGTCAGGTATGTGGCAATGTGAGCGATGTGGAGAACATTAAGGAGTGTTCAGAGTGTGTGTAGGACGGGAAGTGTAAGGTTGAGGATGGGGAGGGAGGGGGCAGGAGGTCGAACAGGAAGGGATGAAAGGTTGAGGTGATAAGGAGTTGGATCAAAAGAAGAGGCTCCATTGAGAAAAAATGGAAAACGGTCGCGAGTTTCAAACGAAGAACAATTCTTAATATACAAAACAGAATAAAGATCATTGATAGAAGCAAAATAAAATAAAAAATAAGGTGATAATGAAAGAAAATGTGGAGCCCAGACATCAAAGCATATTAACATTGGAAAGATAAACCAAAAGAAACGTAACAGTCAGCAAACACATTCAACAAAGGTAGAGAGACCCCGTACAGTAAGTAAGAAGTTAACAGCGAACGAGTAACACGCAGAGGCCGGACACCGTAGAGGAGAGTCTTCCGTAAATGTCCGTGGCAAATAGCACGAAACTTAGTAGAATGAATCAATTGAGCGTTTAAATATGAAGCTTACACGAACCATTGAGAAGAGTCAAGGATAGTAGCACAGTGCAGAGGTGCCGAGAACCATTGGTAAAACCCGTCACCAATGGTTGGAGAAGCCAACACCAGTTATAGTGGTCGGGGAAACCGTTAACAATTAGGAATGAACATTCCAGTATTAATTAGTGAACAACGTAGAGATAAGTACGGATTAAAGAAATTTCTGGGTCGAGATGTCACGGGAAACACATCGAAGCTAAGTTTACGGGGGAATAGATGAAGAACACTTCACAAAAGTTACGGGACTTGACATCCAGTTACATTGGAAGCGACCAATCAAATTAGTACGGAATAGAGAATAGTCTCAAATAGACGCAAATATGAAAAAAATTATTATATGTTTCTTCGTTGGGAAGTAAACATTACAACCGTAGTCGGATTATGTTCAAAATTTATAGAAGCGAATACAGGTGAATGAGTGTTGAATGCAAGTCAATGAGTGTTGAATGCAAGTCAATGAGTGTTGAATGCAAGTCAATGAGTGTTGAATGCAAGTCAATGAGTGTTGAATGCAAGTCAATGAGTGTTGAATGCAAGTCAATGAGTGTTGAATGCCAGTCAATGAGTGTTGAATGCAAGTCAATGAGTGTTGAATGCAAGTCAATGAGTGTTGAATGCAAGTCAATGAGTGTTGAATGCAAGTCAACGAGTGTTGAATGCAAGTCAATGAGTGTTGAATGCAAGTCAATTAATGTTGAATGCAAGTCAATGAGTGTTGAATGCAAGTCAATGAGTGTTGGATGCAAGTCAATGAGTGTTGAATGCAAGTCAATGAGTGTTGAATGCAAGTCAATGAGTGTTGAATGCAATTCAATGAGTGTTGAATGCAAGTCAATGAGTGTTGAATGCAAGTCAATGAGTGTTGAATGCAAGTCAATGAGTGTTGAATGCAAGTCAATGAGTGTTGAATGCAAGTCAATGAGTGTTGAATGCAAGTCAATGAGTGTTGAATGCAAGTCAATGAGTGTTGAATGAAATTTATGGGTGTTGAATGAAAGTGGATAAGTGTTGAATGAAAGTGGATGCGTGTTGAATGAAAGTGGATGCGTGTTGAATGAAAGTGGAAGCGTGTTGAATGAAAGTGGATGCGTGTTAAATGGAAGTGGATGGGTGTTTAAAGTGAATGAATGGGTTTTGAATACAAGTGAATGGGTGTTGAATGCAATATGAATGGGTGTTATATGGAAGTGCATGGGTATTGTATGGAAGTGCATGGGTGTTAAACGAGTGTTGTATGCAAGTGAATGTGTGTATATTCAAACAGCGGTCACAGAGTTAATCCATTGGTAAACATAATAGAAAGAAACCGCGATTATGACAAGAGAACGTCAGTAAAGAAAACCACCAAAAGAACAGATCGGATAGTTACCGATGAACAGGAACTCAGGGAAGGGAAGTTGATGATGAGAGGCCAGGACAGGGGAAAGGAAAGGTCGTTTGTAAAACCATTAACAAAGGAAGAAACGAGTAAGGCTGATGGTAGCGAAGAGGAGGGAATAAAGGGAGTGGTAGTGTTGAGAGAGGAGAGCTGCGCGAGTGTATCAGTGTAAGGGGACCGAGGTTTATTAGTAGCGCGAGTTGTTGGTCAGGCAGCAGATGTTGAGGAGACGCGCGTAAGGCAGACCACGGACACCGCCAGCCCACACAGCACCCAGGAGGAGAGGGAGACGCGCCAGGAGAACATGGGAAGTGCAGAAGAAGGGGGAGAAGCCAAGCAGCAAGAGGGGTGAGGTTAGGCAGTAGTTAAAAAGCAACGAGGTATACATTTAAGCATTAGAACACAGGAAGGAAAACATGGATAATGGAGTAAGAAAAATCGATAAAGAATGTGCCCGATGTTTATACAAGCATGTAGGAGTCGTACAAGCATGTAGGAGTCGTGCAAGCACGTGCATGTAGGAATCGTGCAAGAACGTACATGCAAGAATCGTGCAAAAATTAACAAAAAGTATATTATTACATCGAATACAGATTCATTTAATAGAAAACAACGGCACAGGAGTTAAAACAGAAGAGTTTGTTGGAGCAAGCAAGAATGCTTTGCGTCATGAACAAGTAATATTAGCCAGCATTTGCGGGATCGTCAGTTAGCTGAGCATAGAAAACAAAGATACACAACATCATGGGTAATATATATATACATGGACGTGAGTACACAAGGTAATGCATCACGTTCATAAGCATAAGCAAAAATGAAATGAAAAACGTGCAACCAAGAAAAAATGGATTTAATTCATTTTAATTCAAGTTAGTTGGAGAGCATTAACTTGAAATTCCCAGAGTAAGAGGAGCATTAGTAGTAGAAGTAGAAATAGAGCGTTACTGACGTACCGAGGTCATTAATTAGCAGACAGGGAATAGGTAATTAAAGTTAAAGAAACAAACGAGAGCAGCAAGACCAGCAGTAACAAGTAGGGGGAGTTGATAACCGGTGATGGAGACAGGGTGGAGGGGGGAGGGACAATGGCTGGTCAGAGTTGGCGAGTCGCGGGGTGTTGGTCGCATCAGATAAGAGGTGAGGGGCAGGGAGGTATGGGTGTCGACAATGTTGTTCAGGGTAGTCAAAGTGGGAAGGAAGTGAATAAAAAAGAAAGAGAAAAACAACACATTAGCATCAGTGAGTCGCACTTTAGAACAAATTCCATAATTAGGAACGGTGTCTTTTTAAAAAACCTTAGGTAAAGGAACTGAAAAACAGTGAGGATATGAACGATGACGTCATTCGCCTAACGAATGACCAAAAACAAAAATAAATGAGGCTACAAATGCACAAAATGAAATGTATGATAAATAGGTGAAAGTTTTTAAGGTAGGTAGTTTGAAGCTAGTGGCTGCAACTGTGCTCCGTAGATACTGTAGCCAAAAATAAAAAGTCAATGTACACAACAAAACTTGTGATGCTTACTTCAGTTGTATGGGTAGACGATCAAATCTTGTTTGGTTATTATAGCTCTAGTAATGATGACTGAAGCTTGAATACTAAAAACTAAACAGAAGTGACAAGGAAGAAGTGTGATGATGCGTACACAGTATAAATAACAATATCGGTAATAATAATAATAAGGGAAGAAGGTGAGAGGTGAAAGGAAAGAAGCAGCACCTACTACCACAGCAGCGCAGCGAGGGTCCGGAGATGAGGGTCACCAGTGCCAGCACTGGCGTCGAGTCGGTACTTACCCTCCGTGCCTTGCTCTGGTACTTGAGAGCTTTCTTTGTGTCTTCCATGGCCTTGCCAACGTATTCCACAGACTGATCCACGTGGTACTCGATCCGATCTATCATCTCGCCCTAAGAGGGTCAAGTTGGGCCGTAGCGATCGGCAGACCAATCGCCGAGTGGCAGGCGTTGGTTCGAGTACAAGGCACGAGACGATAGATTGGACCGAGTGGGAGGCGTAAGGAGGGTAATTGGGAGAGAAGAAAACAAGAGAGAACAGATGATGAGAGGAATAGGTGGCAGCCGAGCGGTTTACGGCGTCAAGTGAGAGCTGCTTCGTAGGGGGAGGAGGGCTGGGGACATGTGAGGGCGAGACGCGATAAGGATGGCTATTACAGTCGCAGAGATTAAATACACGGGGTGAAATTATTGGGAACGCCGGCACTAAATGATCCAGCCGATACGATTGAGTCGACACAAGTGACTGGTGGGAATTTTTTATTCATTTATTTGTACTACGAGATTTTATTCATTTTTTTGTTCTACAAAGCATAGTAGGAAGTGGATTTTTGTATCTCGCCCCAGTCCCTAGCGCCAGGTCTGCCCTCTGAAACAACCAACACTGGGCCGCCGTTGGGAGAGATGATGCCCCACGCTCCGGTTACTGGAATATCAACGGTGGTAGACAATCGTTTCTATAATACTCTACAGTGTACAGTGTTTACCGCTACAACTCAATTGTTGCTCCTGCTACTCCACCTGCAAAAGGGATTAAACAACGTACATCCTACGGAACAACATTAAAGTGAGTTTCCGCTAATACATACTCCGACTTCACTGAAGGGTCCATTGCAAAATAAGTGACACCATATACTTATGTACAGAGCTAGCACCAACAGCATCACGCACGTTACCGCAAACACACGCACGCAGTCACGCACGCAGTCACGCACGCATAAACACACTCAGGCAGACCCACGCCGGGACTTTCTCAGCACAGGACATTGAACGGTCAGTGAAGTAAAGGGAAACAGAGTGAGCGCAATTGAGGAACAGATGTGAAAGGTGCGTGGGAGGCCAAAAGTCTACGACACTTAAGGTTCCATGTAAAGGCTAACAAATAGTTACGGTGCCAATACAGTAGTCCGACGAATGGAGTGGTTGGTGTATCAAACATGGTCCTTGCCCAGGGCCGCGCATTGCCGTGACAACCTACTTAGTGACGTCATGGCAGTGATAATGTTGAGGCAAGGCCTGAGCTATCTTACCCTTCGTGTCTTACTCTGGTACCGCACAGCCTTCTTAGTGTCTTGTGTGGCCGTCTGAACGAACTCCTCTGCATTACCTACATTGTACTCAATTCGGTCGATCATTTCTCCCTAAGATCAGAGAAGCAGTACAGTTAACAAACTGACAGTGAGGTACGCAGACAGGCGAGGCAGTACTAGTAACAGATTGAGAGATAGTATAATAAACAGACAGCTAAGCGTAATGAAAGAGGAGGTGAGAGTAACCTCTGTCGGACAGACCTACAATGACATCAGGTAACGGTATGACTGCTATGGTCACCGCAGAGCATGTGTCTGATATTTGCTGTACACACGAGAGCGCTTTGTAAAAGTTATCAGCACTAGACAGCTCCCTTTTCATTTGATATAGCACAATAAAAAAGCTATCACATGAATATAACGAATATTGGAACAACAAAGAAATTAGTAGATACACATAACAAAATATTGATCCATGCAGCAGATCTAGAGGGGGAAAGTAGGACACATTAGTAGGCAGGTATTAGTAATAGAAAAACTATCTATCTAGGAGAGCAGTTATAATTCAACCAAAAAACAGCATACAAACGAATGGCTTACTGGTTGAGTATTACAGGGGGTTAAGAAGGCTCTAGAGAGCAGTAGATGCAGGAATAAATATTGACCTTGACCGGTGTACTTCAAATTTAATGGCAAGTACATGGAGCGGGAAATGTTTAGATTTGCTCAAAACTCATTATATTTATTTGTAAGAAACAAATGTTACTGACGCATCGTTGTTCTTTTTCTGCAATATTGCAAGTAGCTAGCCAAAGAGGTCCGTTCTAAGAAGTATGAGACAATTCGGTGAAAACCGGCTCAAGGATTTGCTAAGTATATGCAACGTTAATTTTACAATGTAGTAGATTGAGTTACAACGTAAAGATTAATTTTCATTATTAAAAAAAATCATAATCTAATGAACATTGCCATTCTTGCACATGAAAAATACTTGAGGATGCATCTGAAAAAATTTTGAGATATGACGTCCCAATCATTGCTATATCGAGATGACTTAGAAGGCTAGGCGTATAATTCAAGACGGTGAGGATGTAAGAAGCTGAGTATTAGTATGAGCAGCATGAACACGCCTCAAATAAGAGTATAAGAGTATGCCGGAGCAAAGCACCACACATAAGAACTCCGAGGCATCAATCATCACACACCGCATGCAACAGAAAAGCTGGTCCCATATCAGGAAGATGATCACGAAGCCTTGCGTTCCGATGGTGGGAACATCAATGCCTTGAGGCTGAGGACACGGCGAGTCCGCCCAACTACCGCCCCAAATCCAAGAAAAATGAGCTGACAAAAGGGTCTCTCTTGCAACAAGTTCATAATTTTCACAGCGATGTAACTTAGGTTCGTAAAGCTTCACATCATAATAATAGATGAAAACAATACATATTAGTCAAACAAACATTACCAGGCGACTCAGATAAGATCGCACCGCCATGCAAGAGGCTATCAACTCCAAAGCATGGCCTGAGGAGGCCCAATCATCCAAAACTTCTCCGAAGCAGCTGGAGCGATTGCCACGGGTTAAGTGAAGCAGGGATCTGGAAGCCCAACGCAAGACCACAGACACTTCGTTACACGCTCTCACCAACAGACACTCAGGGTGGATCTAACACAGTCCTATAAACTCGAAATCAGGCGAAGCTCTGCTTCAACAGTTACACTGCTCTTGGCAAATTTTAGTGCTCCGCTTCATTCCCGAGCAACTCCTCATTGTACCAGTCATGCCCTCTCAGTCACGAGCCTTGTGATAGAAAGTAACACAGCGTGGCCCGTACCTGACTCTCGACGAGCATGGCCATGTCCATGAACATGTCGTGTAGTTCTCTGATGCTCGTCTCGAGCTTGATGATGTCTGCGTGACGAGCCTCGATGTCAGCTAGGGTTTGCTTCGCTTGCTGAGTCTCCATGATGATCTGCGGTAATAGATTCAAAGTAAAAATCGGGATACATGTTCAGTAGGTAATTAGAATGAGTGAAACATATTGCGTAGTTATTGAATACGTTATCTTCGTCGCCTTGCTAACTGATAAGAGCTGTGGCCTACCGACCCAATACCCATGGGTCTCGACACCATCCTATGCTGTGCGATTCAGGCACAGCATAGGATACCTACCAAAATGCTAAGGAAGTCATATTTTTTCATGCGCATTTCAGTCTCTTTTCTTTTCGTTTAATAGCCCTTATAGCGGTACCTCAGGAAAGGACCTCCATTCTCGTAATTTACGAGGAATCCGAGCACACTTGGATCCACAAAAGGGGTCTTGCATCTCGCAGCCATGCAGGGAGGAGGAGGTACTGGTCAGCCACAGCAAGGTAATTGAGAGAACACATGTAACAATGAGATATTTCGACTATCCGCGAAGTGTTACAGCTCTGTCGTCTATACTGTTGTTAGGCTCCCCGGCTATTCCATCCATGTGGAGAGTGAAGAGCCAATGAGACATGACACACACCCTGTCACAGTGCCACTTTTACTGGCAACCAAGCCTTCACCTTGCTTCTACTCAAGACACAGACTTTGCTGCCAACATAGAACCAAAAACAGCTCTCTAGTTTCCGCCTATTCCCTACAAACGCAACCTCCACAACGTTTCTCTGTCGTCTCTATCGTAGGTCTCTCCTAGTTCCACAAGGCCCAGAGCACATCCTTTCTATCCTCAAGATACTTTTCTGAGACGCGTCTTACTGCAAAAATTGGATCTGCACACTCTCAACCATTCCTATGGCCGTATTATTCAACGCTGATCACACTGTCCGTATTGTCTCTAATCCTTTTGATTAGCACTCAGCCGTTTACCCAACCTACCAAACACAACACACTGATGCATGTCGAGGTGCTGCATTTATTTCTATCTCCTCTGCCTATACACAGCGGAGCAATACAAGCACAGCGCGACGCAATCAACACCACGTCTGATAAAATAGCACAGATTTAGTAGGCTCACCAACCACTCGACTACCGTTACTCCACCCCTCTTGAGGAAGTCAGTAGCAGCGCCGTCTAAGCCAAGACTTTCCGTGCTCTTCACACCTCTACCGTATCCTGCACCTCTTCCTTGGTGATGTCCAAAACAATTATCGCTCTAAAACCGGTATCCATGCATTATCACCCACGGCAATAATGTTAGCCTCTTCGGCATTACAACATTTGGAGATGGCCCGCACCGCAGGCCATCCTCACACATTAGACGAGTGGATATTTCACATCTTGGAACAAGCTGTTTCCTACCACCAGTTCCTGCTCCATGCTCAACCTCATCAGATTCCTCTGTCATTTCTACCAGGAACACCATACCTTCCTACCACATTCTCCACAACTACATCTCTAACTCTCACATTCAAGTACCCCAATAGCAACACCTTGCATAGAACTCTAAACTTCACAAAATCAGTCAGACTACTCCAAAATGCTCCTCCTCACTCCTCTCGCTACCTGGTACGTAAGCACTCACAAGCGCCCACCTTTCCAAACCTAACTTGACCATCACCCACATCAACCTAATCGTAAAGCAACAAGCCAACCGCTCACAAGGTAGCAACACCACACCTTCTCGCGCCCAACCTTCCTATACGCCTTACCTCCTACACACCCAACATCCTTCCTCTTACCACATCGAAGTAACTTTCGCCTCAACCTTTCAAAAAATTCGTCTCAGTCGGTGCCAACACATCGAACTTCCTCCCCACAAAAATTTCACCAACCTCTCTCCTCTTTACTTCATTCGTACTACAACCACGCACAATTAGCAACCCTAACCATTTTATTGGGAGAGGCGAGAGAATCCCCCTCCTTTCGCTTGTCTGGCCATCTGTGAGGGAGGTGTTTACAGAAACAGGGATGGCTAAACACCTCGCTCCACCCCTTCGTCCTTATAAAAGGATGATGAATCTAAGATAATGTCGCCCATTTCCGGCACGATGCCAGATGTCACATGTAGGGGCAACTAAACCATAACTCCTCACGAAACGGTTGCGCCAAGATGCGTGAAGCAGTCATAAATGACTAGTTTGTAATAAAATCAGAGACCTTATTTGTCCTTTCAAATAAGCAATGCACTAGTAAGGTATATGTCACCAATACAAAAAATATCGGCCAACTTACTATGTGAACTCAATTTTCAGTTTTAACGCGTTTTTTCAAGGCCCCTGGTCGTGAGATCAATTGCCCACGGACTATGGCCTCGTTCTTGTAAAGTCTACGCATATGGCACTAAGACTAGCGAAAAGCAATAGCTACGGAGACCAGAAATAAAAAGGTTAACTCAAATTGCAGTACGATGGCCAGGTGCCGTCCAGAACCGACTCACTCCTTGAGTGAAGACCGCTGGGTTGCCCTGCTCCAACATGTCTTCCAACTCATCGCTCGTTGTGTTGCGACCGGCTGTAGTGGGACGGGAGGAAGAAAGGGGACGAGAAACACAGTTAGTGTACAGACAATAGCACAACCAGTTTCATTATAAGCAGAGGCGAAGGGTATAGCCTGCAATCCATAACATGGAATATATATATATAGCTACTTTAAATAGGATAGATATAGATATTTCGAAGAGATGAGGGAGTGAGTCGCAAACTGCATACAGTAGATGAAAGGGAGTAGAGCGGCCCTGAAAAGCTTCTCCGCAAAAAGCTGGTTCGCTGAGACGATTAGATTAGAGTGTCAAGGCTTTCTAGTGCACTGGAGTCAATGCCCTTCTGGCACCGAACGTCAAACCAGCAACCAGCGCTGCATCAAGTCATCAACAAATCATCCTCAGTCTCCGGAATTGTTTCGACTCACGGCATGCTTAGGTCACTACCGTTTATAGGGATATAGAGAGAGGTCTCAAATGTGTCCTACTCAAAGTGAGCAAAGAAAACGGTGGCAAGTTTATAGGCAAGTAAGATTAAGTATGATCAATTCACAACAGATCAGATTTCAGTTAGGAGGCCGGTTGCTGTGAGACGAGCTGGCTAGGTGCGGGAGAAAGCCCGGCATCTATGATGATGAAGAGGTAAACTAGTGAATTTTAACGAGCCCTGCAGCTGATACGGTCTCAGCTCAGTCACAATACGGAATGTGAGCGTATGGGGAAGTAATGATTATCTTCTAGTCATTCACTCCACTTCGGAAGAAGGGCTGTAGGACTTACGAAGGTACTTAGTATTAATATTTGCAACAGAGCTCATATGACCGAACAGCCCATTAGCTCGAATAGTCTCAACGTAGTTAACGGATGGAGAGGCTAAGCTAGTCATAGAGTGTTGCATTCTACAGCTAAAACTCTAGCGACAGTCGGTCAGACGCGGCTTGCGGCCTTTGAACTCAACATCCTGTATTGGTTTTGACAATACATGTGGCGGAATTATGACTTCCTAGTTGAAAAGGTTTGTTTCAAATACTGCTTTAACTAAAAAAATTCACTGTCGATGGTCGTAGCACAGAGCCCCACCAGATTTACTTCTTTTTTAACCATATTAAGCACGCCACGAAACGTCTCGACGGGGTGCCGCGTTGCCGCTTTTGTAGGTCTTTTTAAACCACGAATTTTTATTTACTAGTTTCTGACTAACTGCTATGACTAGGTATCTGACCTTCAGTCATCATATGTAGCGTGAATCTCTCCTCCATGTAGTAGTAGTCAACACAACCTCCTCGTACGAGTCAGCCGCACACTAAACCCACGTCCAGTCATGACCGTGTCGTCTAAATGGGCGCCGACGCTCATGTGGAAGTATGTAATTATGCTACTTGTAGATACTAACAATTTTTGACATTTTATTGAACGATCATATTCATGATTATTGAATTGAAGACTGCTTGAAGGAGAGCAACATATAAAAGTAACATTGAAGAGATATGAGCGAGTATTAGTTTTATGTAGGATTTTAGACACCACGCGTGCCTAAAAGGGTTAACATGCATACTAAGTTAGGGTTGTTTTTGTATCCGGCGCTTGCAGCGCTTTCGGTACTTTCGACTGAAAAAAAAACAACACTCCCCACTCCCTCCACTAGATGGTCTCAAGTTGTCTCTGTAGATCAGAGAGCCAAGACTTTCTAGGGTACTGGAGTCAATGTCCTGGCACCAAACATGTCATCGTCCAATCATCGTCCGTCTACGGGAGAGGTCGAAGTGGTGTTCTATATAAAATAAATAGGAAATAGTAATTTTCCGGGATGGAGGAGTCTATCGGTAGATAAGATGATGAATGATCAATCCACCACAGATCAGATTACAGCCAAGAGGTTGGTTTCTCGAAGGTAGCTGAGAATTACCTCCGGACTGAATTGCCTCTGAGGGAACTCAGTAAGCATTTGTCGGAGTGTATTAGTAAGGTCATGAAACCGGCTTAGGAGGAAGAGTAGTCTCTGTACCCGGCGCCCAAGCAGTGCTCTCAGTCGTCTAACAGTTAAACCCCGCCATAGTCAGTCACTCCCTTCACTTCCTCATCTCTGTATCCGGCCCTTACAGTACTTTCGGTAGTCGAACAGCTGAAACCCACAACACTCACCACTCCATCCACGTATTCATCTCGAGTTGTCCCTGTATTCTGCGCCCTTGCAGTGCTCTCGGTAGTCTATCAGCTGAAAACCCCACAACTTGCCACTAACTCTACTTACTTATCTCGAGTTGTCTCTGTATCCGGCCCTTGCAACGCTCTCGGTAGTCTGTCTGAGTGCGGTTGTACTCCGTCATCACCTCCACAAACTTGCGACTCAGCGTCGAATGTTGAGTCTTCTTTATCCTGAGGTCTGCACTAGCTTTGTTCACGTGCTCGTCAGATTCGATACTCTGTTCGATTACTGGAAAAATAATAGAATATTAAAAGGATTAGAGTCAATCTGCATGATGTGCAGTCAATAACCTAACATTTCTCCAAACGCCAGCCGCTCCACAACTCAGAGCTAAGTCTCAGTTTAAGACACCATGTAGCTACTATAAGATCTACTCAAATTTGCTATGTTTAAGGGAGAATACAACAATTTATTATCAGCCTAAATAAGTGTGGCAGCTGTGATATGGTATCCGACTCTGCATGAACAATAACAATAACAACCATGCGAGACTCACCTTTTAGCTTTGCTCTGACTCTGTTTGCCGTTTTCTTGATATCGGTCATCATATCGTCCAACTCCTGCTTTGTCTCTGCAAAAAAAGCACATCACGGTCAAAGGAGCAATTTGTGTCCGATGGATGCAAAGCAAATTACTAAACCTAATTACTTCCCAGGTTAAACATGAACATCACAGGTTGAAACACGCTGCAGCTCTTTCGCCAAGTTCAATGCAAGCCACTTGCACATTAAAAGTCCGCATCAGCAGTCTGTCTGTAATACACTACAATTAAGCCATAGTTGCTAACCGCGGACTACGGGCCCATGGACTCGTGGTCCGCATTTAAATGCCAATGAAAGGCCGACCTAACATAACCTCACCTGTATTACTTCACAGCTCAATATTTCGATGCTAAATTTTTCGACACTTTTTTACATTTTTGACTTAAAGGAATTTCACGTACAACTGTCCCGCGGGTTAGAAGCGCGTACAGCTGCCCCGCGGGTTAGAAACCCGCTTCAAAAAATCAGGTTAGGTTAGGGTCGGCCAGTTTTGTTACTGTTCATCTGCATTTATGTGCAAACCACGAGTCCATGGGAACGTGGTCTGCGGTCTGCATTTCAGTCCGTGCTTGCAGGAAGCAACCTTATGGGTCTGTGTCTTGACAGTTGGAACGACCATTAAGATGAAACACAGCTAACAACATCACGAAAGGTAACAACGTAACGAAAGATACCGAGGCCAGCTAACCTTACGAATGGTACTGGGCTAGCTAACAACATTACGAAAGGTACTGAGGCTAGCTCACAACATTACGAAAGGTACTGAGGCTAGCTCACAACATTACGAAAGGTACTGAGGCTAGCTCACAACATTACGAAAGATACTGAGGCTAGCTCACAACATTACGAAAGGTACTGAGGCTAGCTCACAACATTACGGAAGGTACTGAGGCTAGCTCAGAACATTACGAAAGGTACTGAGGCTAGCTCACAACATTACGGAAGGTACTGAGGCTAGCTCAGAGCATTACGAAAGGTACTGAGACTAGCTCAGAACATTACGAAAGGTACTGAGGCTAGCTCACAATATTGCGAAAGTTACCTACGCTTACAGGCGATGAAAAAACTTCTTTGACATCATTAGATCTTACAGAGGTAGGTACAAGAAATAAGATAACAGCCAGCTTGTGAACTTGGAAAGATCAATACAATGAGCTAGCTAGAGATATTCAAAGAAAGACATCCATATAAGGTCATTCTAGCCCTTTCATTTTCGATTCAAATTTTGCTAAGCAATTGAACACGAGGAACGATTGGTGCAACGTGAATTTTCTCCTGGCACTAGCCAGTTTTCACTTCAAATCATTATGGTGAGCAGCCCATAGTTAGGCAGTTTCGCACAATAGCCACAGCTATAGAAGTTTCTCTTGTAAACTCATTCCTCATCTGCTGCAACAGAAGTAGCTAAATCATGAATATAAATGATTTGTATAGTTTATAGTTGATGAAAACTTCCATTTCAATTAAATCAAGGAAGCAACTTTTCACCTAAGTGGATTTTCTTCGTGAAAATTCGTCCTGAAGAGACTCATTGTGAGTGTTTCTTCAGTAAGCAGAGCTACGTTACAAGGAAGGCTGGGTGAGTAGGATGATTACTCAAACAAAGGCCCTAACGATGTGGACCCACTCACCAGGCTGCCGTCACACTCCGACATAACGCCTCCGCTGCAGGGAGTCTTAGCCCTGTCTATGTTCACTTACTCT
>SDVV010009389.1:3753-16726 GCA_016164225.1 Gammarus roeselii | reverse complement strand
TCAACTGAACCCATTGCTGCTATCTAACCACCTTCACAAGCTCGACTGAACCCATTGCTGCTATCTAACCACCTTCACTAGCTCAACTGAACCCATTGATGCTATCTAACCACCTTCACAAGCTCAATTGAACCCATTGCTGCTATCTAACCACCTTCACAAGCTCAACTGAACCCATTGCTGCTATCTAACCACCTTCACAAGCTCGACTGAACCCATTGCTGCTATCTAACCACCTTCACAAGCTCAACTGAACCCATTGCTGCTATCTGACCACCTTCACAAACTCGTCTGAACCCATTGCTGCTATCTAACCACCTTCACAAGCTCAATTGAACCCATTGATGCTATCTAACCACCTCCACAAGCTCAACTGAACCCATTGCTGCTATCAAACCACCTTCACAAGCTCAACTGAACCCATTGATGATATCTAACCACCTTCACAAGCTCAACTGAATCCATTGATGCTATCTAACCACCTTCACAAGCTCAACTGAACCCATTGCTGCTATCAAACCACCTTCACAAGCTCAACTGAACCCATTGCTGCTATCTAACCACCTCCACAAGCTCAACTGAACCCATTGCTGCTATCAAACCACCTTCACAAGCTCAACTGAACCCATTGCTGCTATCAAACCACCTTCACAAGCTCAACTGAACCCTTTGCTGCTATCTAACCACCTTCACAAGCTCAACTGAACCCATTGCTGCTATCTAACCACCTTCACAAGCTTAGCTGAACCCATTGCTGCTATCTAACCACCTTCACAAGCTCAAATGAACCCATTGCTGCTATCTCACCACCTTCATAAGCTCAACTGAACCCATTGCTGCTATCTAACCACCTTCACAAGCTCAACTGAACCCATTGCTGCTATTTAACCACCTTCACAAGCTCAACTGAACCCATTGCTGCTATCTAACCATCTTCACAAGCTCAACTGAACCCATTGCTGCTATCTAACCACCTTCACAAACTCAACTGAACCTATTGATGCGATCTAACCACCTTCACAAGCTCAACTGAACCCATTGCTGCTATCTAACCACCTTCACAAGCTCAGCTGAACCCATTGCTGCTATCTAACCACCTTCACAAGCTCAAATGAACCTATTGCTGCTATCTAACCACCTTCATAAGCTCAAATGAACCCATTGCTGCTATCTAACCACTTTCACAAGCTCAACTGAACCCATTGCTGCTATTTAACCACCTTCACAAGCTCAACTGAACCCATTGCTGCTATCTAACCACCTTCACAAGCTCAACTGAACCCATTGCTGCTATCTAACCACCTTCACAAGCTCAAATGAACCCATTGCTGCTATCTAACCCCCTTCACAAGCTCAACTGAACCCATTGCTGCTATCTAACCACCTTCACAAGCTCAACTGAACCTGTTGCTGCTATCTAACCACCTTCACAAGTTCGACTGAACCCATTGCTGCTATCTAACCACCTTCACAAGTTCGACTGAGCCCATTGCTGCTTGACAAGCTAACAAGCGCACAAGCTCAATCATATAATTGTGGTCAATTTGATAATTTGTGCCAGTCTTATATGATAAAAAAAAATCAAAATTTTTGATTGTAGATAACAGGAAGAAAATTTAGAGAGTTGCTAAAATTTGAATATGTAGTCCTAGGATCACACGGTCCGCGCCTAATTTAATATGTAGTCCTAGGATCACACGGTCCTCGCTGTATTTAACTGTGGTCTTCCGGTCACACGGTTCGCACTTTATTAAATATGTAGTCCTCGGGTCACGCGGTTCGCGCTTTATTTAATATGTGCTCCGAGTATCACACAGCTCGCGCTCTATCCAATATGCTGTCCTCGGGTCAAATGGTTCGCGCTTTATTTAATGTGAAGTCCTCCGGTCACACGGTTTGCGCTTCATTTAATATGTGGTCCTCGGGTCATACGATCCGCGTTTTATTTGATACGTAGTCCTCGGGTCACACGGTTGTCGTTTCATTTAATATATGGTCCTCGAGTCACACGATCCGCGCTTTATTCAGTATGTAGTCCTCGGGACATTGGATTAACGCTTTATTTAATGTGAAGTCCTCCGGTCACCCGGTTTTTGCTTAATTTAAATAGTTGTCTTCGGGTCACACGATGCGCGCTTTGTTTAATATGTAGTTCTCAGGCTCCAGTGCTCGCCCTTTATTTATTAAGTTGTTCTCGGGTCACATGTATTGTGCATTATTGACTTTCGCACTTTAGGGCATAGAAATATCAGAAAAAAATGAATACGAGTAGGATCGCTTACATTAACTTCTTTTAAAAAATACAATACTTGACAATGTTCCTCACATGATAACAGAATTCACTCTGCGCTGTCAGCTGTTGGAAGAATTAAATAATATACGGTTTCGATGGATCGGCAGAAGCCCAACAATATTTTTTCGTTGAAATCCTCCTAACCAAATGATCAATAAATTTCAGATGATCCTTTGATATCATTCTCTGTGTATCCAAGTATCTTTTTCGATATTTTATTTATTTGTATAAAAATCGCTATATATTTTTTTGAATGATTAAAATTGCAGGTGATTTTCTCGAAAACACGTCACGCTGGAGAAAAAATAAATAGCAATAACCCAATTAACCTTTCTACGGTTCTTCTACGTTAACAAATCGTCTGCATTTATATAAAAAAACGAGTATAACAGGAGGAAACCAGCCAATTCCCGATGTTTAGGCCACACCCAAACCTCATTCGCAAATAAACAAGTTTCGAGTGACACTTTTTTCTCGACAAACTCAGAAGTACTCATTTGCAATATACAAAATCTGACTCACTCTGGAACTAATATTGTACGATTTGTGAATACGGAGAGCATCCCAAATGATTAGTGAAATAAAAATGTTTTGGGGTCAGACTGCATTTAAACTTCCGATTCTTTGTTAGAGGGAAACTAAGCGATTATTGATAGCTTCGCCATCATTTCATGAATGAACATTTTTGAAGAGGCGAGTAACATTTATAAACCTACACATGGGAAAAGAAAAAATGTGGAGGTTTACACCTGCAGTGGAAAGTTGGCCTACGTACTATGTTTTGTAACACTCATTAAATTGACCAGATAATATAAGTGATGGGCACACAACATCATAGCGTAGTTTTGATTTGATTTGAGCCTCATTTCCACCGGATCCTCAATGTGAGTCATAATAGATTCCCCCCTAAGGGTTCGAACGTCAATGATTCAGGTAAGTTCGCACGGCCTCGCGTGCAAAAAAATTAGTCTTGTCAGGGTGAAATCAAGTACATATTTCAATTGTTACATATTTGCGTACTAGCGCGCACAAGAACGTTAAGAGTTTACGCGTTTCCACATAAATGTATTGTTATCTCTGTGCATAAGAGGGTGGAGAGACCACTTCCCCTCCGCAGGGGTTAGGAGTTTAGACAGCTTCGTCTAGTCAGGTTTGTTTTCCAAAAGCGATAAACTTTTTCCCGGTAGATTGAGTCATTGAGTAGGTTTTGTAGGTTGCATGTGGGATTTAAGAAAACTCGTCGGGCTGCTTCGAGGGCGTTGCAGTTCATCAGTAAGTGTTTCACGCTGATAGCCACTTGGGGGCAACAGGGGCAAGGTGGCGCGTTTGGTCCCATGTCGACATCCATCAGGTGGTTGTGAGTAATCCACGTGTGTCCAGTGCACAAACGGTTGATGAACACTTGGTCTCTACTGTTGGTGAACTTTGTTTCCCATTCTTCGACTGAGGGTTTGACTGAAAGCAATTTTTGTCCACTCTGTTGCCACATTTCATCCCATCGGGATGTTATTTGGGAGTTGATGATAAGGAGCCAGTCTCAGTAATGTGTAGCGAAAAATTGTTCTTGGTGAGTAAATGCCAGTTTAGCAAGCGAGTCCGCAAGCTCATTTCCTCTTATTCCCACGTACTCGGGGATCATGGAGAATTCGATCGCCTGACCCGTCTCGGACGTCACTATAAAATCGTGCTGCATTATACGTAGAACAGGGTGTTCATAGTGCAATGTTTTGAGCTGAGTGAGGACACTCAGACTGTCTGAGAATACGACGTATTCGGAAAGCGATCTGTTTTTGCCATAGAGATGGCTAGTTCGAGTGCGTGGAGCTCCGCAGAGAACACGGAGGCCCCTTGTGGGAGGGTGGCCGAGCGTGGGATATCCCCGCACACAGCGGCGGCTCACACTCCGTCCACGGTTTTGGAGCCGTCAGTATGTATATAGCGGTGCTCTAAATATTCTTCCTCGAGTAGTCAAAGGGATTCCTGTCGGTACGCGTTGGTTGGAGTAGTTGCTTTAGGGTACACTTGCAGGTCTAGGTTGACTGATGGTGGGTTGATCATCCTTGTTGGTGAGTTAATTTGAAGAATTCGGTAGGAGAATGAAAGCTTAATATCCTCACGGTTGATGTTCAGCGAGGTCAGTAGGTTGTCCACACGTAGGGAAAACTGTGGGCATTATTTCTTTTTAGCCGCAAAAAAGCGCTTATCGGATATGTTGGTGACGTGGCCGAGTGCTGGGTTGTTGATTAGACTTCTAGTCTTAAAATAGTATTGAAGTGAAAGTTTGTCTCGCCGGAGCGGAAGTGGAAGTTCGTTAGCGAGCATGTTAAGGGATTCGATTGGGGCGGAGCGGAACGCGCCGGTTGTGATACGCATAGCATTGATTGCGATGGTCGAGAGAGGGTCGAGAGTAGTTTTGGCTGCTGAACCGTAGACAACGGCTCCGTAGTCTATGCGTGACCGTATTATTGCTCTGAACTACGTCATTCCCGTGTCCTTGTCAGCACCGAACTTCAGGGCAGTTACCGATTGAATAAGTCCTGTCGACCTTCTGCAGCGGGTCTCCAGGGCTGCAATGTGGGGTCTCCAGGTGAGTTTAGGGTCATACACATGACCCAGGAATTTCATCGTATATTCGTATACTAGAGGGATGTTGTGCAGCGCTAAAGCTAGTTTCAGGGGTAAGCTGGGCACAAGGGTAAAGTGCATGCTTTTAGCTTTAGAGGGCGAGAATGGGAATCCGTTTGGGGAAGCCCAGTTCCCGACTAGGTTTAGGCACTTCTGGAGTTCATGTTGAATTGTTATGAGGCTAGGGTGTCTGTGGCTTATTTGTAGGTTGTTCAAGTATAGTAATGAGAGCAGTCTTCCATCTCGCGGAAGAATACCGGCTAACTGATCGATTTTGAGGATAAAAAGAGTGACACTAAGGACGCTTCCCTGGGGGACGCCCGTTTCTTGCGGATATGACGGAGACCGAGTGATGCGAACCTTGACCCTGAAGGCGCGGTTTTGTAGAAATTGGTGGATGAAACGTGGTAGGCGACCTCTCAAACCTTTACGGTGGAGATCCTTCATGATCCCGTATTTCAACGTAGTGTCGTATGCTTTTAATATGGAAACTACATGTTCTCTTCGGACGAAGGCCTATCTAAGGTATGATTCTAGCCGTACGAGGTGGTCGTTGTGGAGTGGCGCTTACGGCCACCGCACTGGATGTTATTAAGGCCTGCATGCATTTCAAGGTAGTCGACTAGGCGTGAGTTTATTATTCTTTCCATAGTCTTACACAGGACGCTAGTTACGGCCAATGGGGCTGTAGTTATGTGGGTCGCTGTGGCATTTTCCGGGCTTGGGTATCGGGATAATTACGGATTCCCGCCATTGATCGGGAAAGGATGAGTTTGGATACGACGCATTGAACACGTTTAGTAGGTGCTGGAGAGCGTTGTCAGGATGGTATTTTATCCTATTGATCTGCACTCGGTCCGGCCCGGGTGAGGTTCCACGAGTGTGGTCGATAGCATACTGTAGTTCATGGAGGGAGAAAGGTTTGTTGTAGAATTCTTCATTTTGCGTAAGTAAAGTCAATATGCTCGCTTTTTCTTAGTTTATTTTCCCGTTTAAAAGAAGTTGTGTAATTTGTGACTGCGATATCTGGCTAAAAGTCTGAGCTAGTTTATTACCGATGTCCGCGTATGAAGAATAGACAGTGTCTCCGTCCGACAAGATGTGGATAGGTTTCTCGGGGCGACCTTGGATACGTTTGATTTTTCCCCGCACTTAGGAAAGAGGGGTGTTTCGATTGAGCGTGTTAACTAATTGGGTCCAGTTTTCTCGCTTCTTCTCCATGCGAAGTTTGCGGAACACGGCAGTTTCCTTTTTCTAGACTACTCTGTTCCTGGGGGAACGTGCGCGGCGGAAGGCCCTGGACATCCTGTTACGCTGGTCCATTGCTTCTTGTACCTCCGGGCACCAGCAAGGTTTTGGGAAAAAGTTGAGGGTAAATATTGGAGAAGGCAGCGACAGCTGCAGTTTGGAATAGATGTATGACGAGGTCGCGCTCTGATATGTCTTTGGGAAGTCCCTCCACATCGTCCCATGCGACATGTGTTGCGTATTCCTCCCAGCTGGCTTCACGGTAGTTGAATCGGAGTTCATGTGCGCCGGGATTGTTTGGTCGGTTGGTAAGGAGTGATACGATCACTGGGTTGTAATCACTGTCACGTGTTGAAGGCAGGACTCCCCAAACAAGTTGGGGTGCTAGCAAAGTGGGGGAATAGATTGATAAATCGATGGCGGCTTCACTTCCGAGAGTGGGTTGTCCTTCGTTAAGGAGGACCAGTTTGTTAGTGTCTATGGTGTTGGCCATTTTTACTCTCCTGGGGTCTGTTCTCACGCATCTCCACACTTCGTGGTAGATGTTGAAGTGTCCAAGAAGGAGTACGGGATGATGCAGTTGATTAAGCAGATCGGTCATTAGTGCCTCAGAGAGATTGTAGTTTTGTGACGAGTAGATAGATACCACTGTAATTGGTCTTGATATACTGATCTTCACTGTGACAGCTTAGAGTTCTGTTCTCAGAGGGAGGAGGTGATGAGGTATGCTTTGATGTATCATAAGTGCCACTCCGCCGTGGGCAGTCACATTATTGTGACCTTCGCGACCATGTATGACCTATTGAGTGATTGTGAAGGTGGCGGTGTCGCGGAGTTTGATCACATGGAGGCCTACCACCAAAGGTTTATGGGTGAAGATTAGGGATAATTCATCTTTCTTGCTTTTATGTCCCTGGCAATTCCACTAAAGTATTGCACTGTTGTTCACTTCGGATCTGTTCCACGCTCAGATCTTGATGGTCTGGCGGTCGCGTGGTTTGTAGAAACTTTCTTGGTGTTTGTGTCTGTGAGGCGCAGGTGTCCTAGATCGAGAGCGTTCGCATGAGCGTCAGCTTTCTGTATAACACGATCTCCTAGACTCACTGAGTTCCCGACTGAGTGCTCTTGTAGGAGAAGGAGAATGAGGAAGCACGATCTTTGTGTTTGCTTCTTGAGCGAGTGCGTTTCTCTTCTATAGAGTTTTTTTTAACATTATGGTAGGCTGAGTAGTAGTCGTTGGGATATTTGAGTCGAGTGCGGTGCATGGTCGATCAGTGGTTTCGGGTATCAGTTCTTCGTTGTAGATTTTCAATGCGTCCTCGCGCAGGCGACGGTCGTTCTCACTTATGAGATGTTTTGGTGTCGGGCATGTTGGCTGGGGGTTGTATACCTCACTTTGGTTTTCGCTGGGTGTGGTCGCAGTTAAGACGATCAGAAGTCATTCAACGCACTGATTGAAGGGAGGAATCTTCGTTTCTTCGCAGCCCCCCCCTAGACATCTGTTAGGTTCACGGGCCGCACGGAGTCATGGCCGGAGGAGGGGGGGGGCACCCTTCTTCCCCTTCAGACCCCCCCTCTTCTTCACCCTTCACTATCTCTCCTTGTCTCCCCATCTTGATTTGCTTGACTTTTTTTTACCTCATTTGCATCTTATGTTAGTTCAAATTTCTTTAAACTTGTCTCAAACTCCTTCTTAACAAGTTCCTAAAAGTCGTTGCACACAAATGCACATACATACACACGCACGCACGCACGCACGCACGCACGAACACACAGACACGCACACTCAAACATTCACATACCGGTCCTAACTATTATCGTTTCGGGTAGCAAATAACAGCCAAGTTGCGCTTTTTTTTCATGCAACATTTTTTTTTACTATTCCTTCTTCTTCTTCCGTTCTTGCTGTTCTCATGCGTGAAATTCCCTACACCTAGTGTAGATCTCATGCATGTGATCCCCATTTTCTGTATCTTCTTCATCATCTCCTCCAGCAGGTGTTGAAGCGCGTAGCCCGCACCTTAAGGACTACTGCAGATCCTTGGGGCTCTAAAGCTGGGTAGGTGGTGTGTTATTCCTCCTTACTGCTACCCGGGGAGTGCTGGGACCATATGGCCTCAGCACCTTAAGAGTTCCTGTACCCCATGTGGCAGCGTAAATACCATATACGTTCACCGCTTAAAGGACTTAGACTTTGCGCAGTAGTAAACCTAACTCGAACATGGAAAAAGAAGAAAAACAAAGACTAACTTGATGCAGCAGCGTTTGTTTGTTTGACATTCGGCGCCAGAAGGAAGGTGACTCCAGCGCTAGAAACTTTCGTTACGCTTATCTAATCTAATAGTTTCTTCAGCTTTTGATTTTAGTGTTAGTGGAGCTCTCTTCGCGGTCGCCTGAGGCAGCATCCATCGCAGTGCTCTCCTAGGCACTGATGGATTTATTGCTTAGGACGCCCGCCTCTATTACGAGGGCGGTCGCTGGGCTAGTTGTGGTAATGTTAGTACTAGAGAAAGGTGATGGGATCAGGGTAATAGGTTGTGTTGACGATACACGAGTGTCGTCTGAGGGGGTAGGCTTAGTTGTAGAATTAACTGCTACGGCGTAATTTAAATTACGACAGTTTGGGTTATCGTCGTAGAAGATTTGGATGGCTTGTTTTCGTGTGACTCTGCGGTCATTTTGTATGATTGTCATTGCTTCTTGGTCCATCTGCTTTTGTCAGTCGCGGTCGTCTGCCTCATGGAGGCATGAACAGTTGTAGCAGTTAGATTGATGGGCTGAGCAGGCCTTTCGGTCATGCTCGCCGGCGCACCTATTGACACGTTGGGATATGTATGGCTGGCAGTATTTGATGACGTGGCCGTATTCCAGGCATTTTTTGCACATTGCAGGCCATGTCGCCACTGGGTAAATATTTGTTCATCCTTGCTCATCCGGGATCACTATAATTTTCTGTGTGTCGCGTCCTGGGAATGTGATTTGACATGCGGTGGTTTGGTTGTCCGTGGTTTGATCCATTTTGCTTGAGAAACGTTGGTGACTCCATAATCCTCTGCTAAACCTGCTACAAAAGCACTTAGGTCAGTTTTGGGAGAATAGTTGGAAGTGTAAATGATTAGTCTTGTAGCGTTGATGAACGGATGTATTTCGACAGTTTAGTTTGTCTATTATGTTAATTCTTTGTATTGCGTTACTTTGCAAAATATTTACAACGTGGGCCAGATACTTCTTTCCCTGTCGGCTTACGTTTTTCGGTTCACCTCCCAGTTGTTTTGAGAGCTAGTTCGTCATGGTGAATAGGCTCGTTGATGGAGCAACTTAATCCGCACCGCCATCACCAAGCGTAATGAGGAAGTGGGTAGGGAATGATGCTGATCTTTTCTCCTGGGTGAGGGTCAGCCTGAGGAGAGTGAATCGCGGCCGCAGCCTCATCGTCGCCCGACTTTGTGCTGTATTTGATATTGCAGGCTCTACTTTTCAGTCTTGTTCTGGGAACAGTCTCCGTGTCCTGTAGGGTAGCTGTTTGCCTTGCAATGAAAGCGATGAGGTTCTGCTGATGGGCACGACGAGGGATCGTCTCGCTTGCCGTGGTCGTTTGGAGAGCAGTGTGAGCATCTTCGCCTACAGTTACAATTTCTCCTCGTGTGTCCGTATTTATGGCATTATCACATCGCATCATACACCTTTCGAAGGGTGTCCCCTTGGTTTTGGCGTCAGAGAAGGTATGTCTATGTAGTTAGGTGGGGTGGGGCAATTAAATTTAAGCAGAAGGGCCGTGGTAGCTTTTCTTTTTGGTTTGATTTTTAATGCGATTTTCGCTTCAACTACACATTCCTCGCATTGGACGAGTCCGGTGATGAACTCGTCGGCTTCATCACTCGGGAGACCCTCGATGTAAATCAGGCCTGAACTCATGGAAAAAGTTGGGTGTGGTATGATCTTGCAAGGTTTTTCGCATATTCTGTTTTTGGAGAGTATAGTGTCACTTTTAAGTTTTGTGTCTACTTTAATTGTGAAGCTATCGTCAACGCTGGCTGTGATTTTGAGAATTGGACGGCCAGTCATGGAGCCCAGTTCTTCTCAAAGTGTATATGGGCAAATATCCTGTCTTTCATTAACATCGAATGTCATTTGCAAGTGTTCGGGAAATTTAAGGCTGTTGTTGAATAGGTTATGGTCGTCAAATCGAGTGTATTGTCTCCTCCTTGCATTCCTTGGTGTTCAGGCGTGATGAGTTTCGGTTAGGGGAAGAGTGATGTTATCAGTGAGGTTAGAGGCGGAAGCACATGCGCAGGTCATGGTTTCCTTAGCTTCTACCATCTTAATCAACTCTTGTAGTTGGGTGTTCATAATTGCGAGACCGCTTTCAAGTGTTGTGAAACATTCATCGCTTTCATTGAAAGGCGCTGAGAAGTTCTCTGTCTCCAGCTCGGGAAGGCCCATCATTTTGTTTAGGTAGCTTAGAGTGTTCTGAAGTTCGAGCATATTCGCTGTTATCAGCGATAAGCGCTCATCTTTGACATCGTCTACAGCCCGGTTCAGATTTCCTGTTGATGAGGAGGTTCTGAGGAGTTTAACGTTCTTTGATTTTGATGAACGTTTAACGTTCATTGATTCGTAAGACAATCTAGAGGGGCTGCCAGCCCCTCTGCTATAGGACTTGATCCTGCCCATCATTTGATCCCCGTTTTTTACCCAGGGTTCTGGGTGACTGATGGAGCCTTTTTTACATTCAAATTTGTTCTGCATAGAAGAAAATTTATTTACGTCCTTAAAACTAGGACGAACTTAAATATTCACTCAAGACTAAACTTGAAGCTAGATTTTTTGTAAGGATTTATATTTTTTTCTAAGTTTTTTTTTACAGTTTTTTTGGCGCCTTTTCTACTTCAATTGGTTTCTATTCTAATTGCCAAAAAAAAAACGGTGTTATTGGGGGCTCACCTCATTTTGCACCAAGGGAGGGAATGTTGCTACAAACTGAAAGGAGGGGACGATGGAGGGACCTTTTAAATCAAAACATATTTAAACAAAGGGACAAATGAAATTTGGTGGTTAACGAGGACGCCGCGGGAAGGCGGGTGAGCCTGGGATACCCTCAGGGGGTATCACTCTGTGGTGCCTTATTGCGCTTGCTCTAAAGAGATGATAGTCGATCTCTCCAGTTGAGTTGAAAACTTTAAATTTTACGAGACGATATTCGGTCTTGGAGTGATATTCGGCTGAGAGCGGTGACCGGCTCTTATTTTGATAGGAGCAAAAAAAATTAACTTCTATACCCTGGAAACTTGTTAACTTTGGAGCTATGCGATGGTGTTTTTGAACTCACTGGTCACTCATTGGTTTCGATACTGCCTCTGCACAAAACTGTCGTAGTGTAGTGTATTGATACATGTCACCAGTTAATTAGCTAATATAATTTGTAGGCAATGTATGACTCGAGTTGGAATAATCTCTGACAATTTTACGACACACCACAATTTTTTACCGATGTATGCTTTTCGAATATGTAGGAAAACAAGTGCTCGAGTATTTTTACATAAGTTGCCTTAATGTAAAGAGTTGCTTATGAGCGCTAAATGGACATCATCGTAAACAGACTTACAAGCAGATTCGTTATTTCCTCAATGTGTCTGAAACACAACACAGTCGACTGGGAATATTGTAGCTAAATCTTAAATGGCGTCACTGAGTTTCTCCACTGTCATTTCCACCTGGATCGTCATAACTCGCTATCACATTTATTTCCACCTGGATCGTCATAACTCGCTATCACATTTATTTCCACCTGGATCGTCGTACCTCGCTATCACATTTATTTCCATTTGAATCGTCATGCCTCGTTATCACATTTTTCGACAACTTCGTTTTCCATTCTAACATTTACGCTCCCCAGCCCCTTACACCGTCTTGTATGATTATAAAAAGTACACAATAACCGGTGAGGAATAGGCCCTCTCCTCCTCACTCTTCTTGCTCACATCAACCGTGATGGCACTTCCTTCCACTCCGTATCGCTTCAAGTCAACCGGTCACTCAATAACAACATCACTCCATCTCGTGCATGACTTTAACTAACGCCTAACTTCCTTCCCGTTGCCCACCAAACTCAGAAACTCTCTTTTCGGTCAAATTAATCTCATTCAGCGCCAACTCATCAAACTTCTTCCTAGGAAACCATCAACCAATCTCTCTCTATGAATTGGAATCATGCTCATTCAGTGATTCTAACAATAGGGTCTGAAGAGGCGTAAGCCTCAGCTTGTCCTCCCGTCATGTCGTCGTACAAGACGGAAATTACTGAGAAAGGAAAAGAGCCGACCAAGTGGGACTCCTTTTGGTCGCCTCTTACACCACACAAATGGGACGGTAACAAGGAAAATGTCCTTGGATTTCCTCACCTTCATTCTTTGGTCGTTAGGGACAAGCGCTCGTGAAGAACTCCAGATATTTTGTATATCAACGGTATAAAAACGTTTGGTAATGATGTGGCTAATATTGCTAATGGAATAAAGTGACTGGAATGGAATACGTATAAGAACATAAAATTATAAAGTTAATCCACAAATTGATTACTTAATAAGTATTAAAATTATTTCTAGTACTAATAAAACTGAAGTTGGAATAAAAATCACTTGTTACAAGATATGAAGTAATATGATTCCCCACAGGTGCTTCTTAAATCCTTACATCTTCGGTGATTGTCTTAATAAAATTAGCTATTTTGATAATTTACCACTCGTTCTGGACACGAATCAGGCAGATAGCATGAGCCAGTTTTATTTTTTGGTAAGTATGTATATTTAT
>SDVV010009388.1:0-16727 GCA_016164225.1 Gammarus roeselii | reverse complement strand
TATACATAGACATATGCACAAACTGAACTGTAGCAGGAGCAATAGTAGCCTGTAGCAGGGAACGACAGTGGCCGGTAGCAGGGGCTACAGTGACCTGTAGCCGGAGTTGACAGTGACCTACAGCAGGGGCGACAGTGACCTGGGGTCAACAGTGACCTGTGGCAGGGAGTGACAGGGACTTGTAGCAAGGGGCGACAGTAACCTGTAGAAGAGGAAGATACTGACCTGTATCAGAAGGCGACAGTGACCTGTAGCAGGAGGTGACAGTGATCTGTAGCATGGGCGACAGTGACTTGTATCAGGGGCGACAGTGACCTGTAGCAGGGGGTGACAGTGACTTGTATCAGGGGCGACAGTGAACTGTAGCAGATGGTGACAGTGACCTGTAGCAGGGGCGACAGTGGCCTGTAGCAGGGGCGACAGTGGCCTGTAGCAGGGGCGACAGTTTCCTGTAGCAGGGGCGTCAGTGACCTGTATATGGGCCTCATGTTAGAGGTCCATATACAAACGTTTCCGCCCGGCCCTTACGTTTGAGGTTCATTTATATGCGTTTCCTGCACGACTCCTATGTTAAAGGTCCATTTATATGCTTTTTCTGCACGACTCCTATGTTAGAGGTCCATTTATATGCATTTTCTGCACGACTCCCATGTTAGAGGTCCATTTATATGCGTTTTCTGCACGACTCCCATGTTAGAGGTCCATTTATATGCGTTTTCTGCACGACTCCCATGTTAGAGGTCCATTTATGTGCTTTTTCTGCACGACTCCTATGTTAGAGGTCCATTTATAGGGCACGACTCTCTTGGTAGAAGTCCATTTATAGGCGTTTTCTGCACGACTCCCATATTAGAGGTTCATTCATATGCGTTTTCTGCACGACCCTCATGTAAAAGGTTCATTTATATGCGTTTTCTGCACGACTCTCATGTTAGAGGTTCATTTATATGCGTTCTTTGCACGACTCCCATGTTAGAGGTCAATTTATGATGCCGTCACAAGTTGGGTGATGCAGTAAGAGGTCGGCAATCCGAAAGCGAAATAGCCTGAATTACCTGACTTCAGTAAACTGTTGGGCCTTTTCGTGTCTCCGGTGGGTCAACAAGAGGAGCTGCATTTCCCCAGCCTTGCCTAGCAACACCACGGTCGTTGACGCGCGACATAACGAAGTAATTAAGTGTACTATGTATCTAGTTACATTGAAATCGTTTTGTCTCTAAATTCCTTGCAGAAATCAATCATAGAAGTTGAAAAGATTATCTAAATATTGTAACTTGTCCAATACTTATTGTATTCACTGTAGTATTGTCTAGAACGCATTAGTCGGGAATCGATGAAGTCCTCCAGTCTCCAAAGATTGGGTCTTATTGTTAGTTTCCCGTTTTGTTTTCGACATCTCTGCATCGCGAGTGTACGTTTTAAGGTAAGTATACACATACGGATGTTTATTCCAGATATATGGCTGTATTCATACAACTATTAAAATGTGCATAAATACATACAATCGGCGTATTCGTTACAAATAAATTTGTTTGAACTGGGCAATAATTCCATTGGTGGCATTGATGAGTTAAGCTCCTTAGGTCAGACCGATTCACGTCATTTTCATGATAAATTGAATTTGAATGAATACCCAAACATTTTGATGACTTTGCTGAAAGCATTTCAAATGACATGCTAACGAAGAACGGTACTATCTTTTCCACTAGTCTCGTAAACAGTTTAAATGACCACTGCTATTTTTTCTCAATAAAACTGTGGGTAGGTACACCAAAAATTCATCTTCAGAACTACACCTGTCTTTGATTTGGCCAAGGATTAATTTGATTTGGTTTGGGCCTCATTTCTACCAGAGCCTCAACGCGAGGCATCGTATGAGGCCCCTGTAGGGCACTTGACCAAGGATTATGTTGAGAGCCTCATTTCCACCAGAGCCTCAACGCGAGTCACCGTAGGAGGCCCCTGTAGGGCACTTGACCAAGGATTAGGTTGATGTAGACATTTTTGAACCACAGCTTCTTAAGGAAGTTTCAATTCTGCTTAAATGGTGCCAAATGGTGATATTGCTCTGAAGAGAAATACTTAAACTTGCTCCAGTGGCATTGAACCATAAATTAACAAAAATTTCAAATCAGGCACTGTTTCGACATTTTAGTCACTAGGCTGAATCTCTCAGGAAGAAGGGTGGCCGACACTCACATTCAACCGAAATAGTCCTATTGCGTACAAGGGTCCGGCTGGTACCCTAAGCACCCCACACTCTGGGTGTTGCCGAATCTGGGTCAGGAGCGCAGCCCGAGGTCAGTGTCAACAACAGGGCCCAGTAGTGTAACTGGTTTACCCCTGCTGCGTCTTAGTAACCGCTCCTCACCCCTACCCGCAACCATTCCGCTTCTCAACGAGAAGACAAAGTCGGGAAAGAACATCAGGGCAGCGTCGAAATTCATCCATTCACAACAATTCTCCACTGACGCCTATTCATTGCACGCTCTTTCGCTACCTCCACATTTGTCTCGCCTTCCTAACGCCTGATTTACGCTATCCATCCACCCAAACTTCAGTCTGCCTCTAGGCATATGTCAACTCACCTCCACCTTCATCACCCTTTTCATCGATCTCCCATCATCCATCCTCACCATGTGCCAGAAACCTCTCAGAACACGTGAACCTTCTTCATCATCCCCATTCCATTTCAAACTATGACGTTATTGATCCTGTCTCTCAGCGTCATTTCCGTCATGCCCATAAACATTTCATCTCGAAAACAATCAACCTTATTCTCTCTTCTGCTTTCGCCCCCCAAGGCTCAGATCCATAGAGCATAATTATGACAACTACCCCACACACAAACCTCACTTTGCCTCCATTTCCAACGTCCTACAGCTCATCGCAATCTTCAGTGCACCCAACAGTTTATACCCTCTAAGAGCGACTCAGCTTCCACTAGTTCAGTGTCTCCACATGAGAGCCAAGGCACTTAAAACATCGAACTTCCTCCGATAACTATCCATTTAGGAGGTCACTAATTGCTCGCATCCACATTCCTCGAACATCTCATTTACTGTTACACATATTAAGTGGCAACTTCCTATTCTCACCCTCTTAGCCAAACTCTAACATTAGCTAACACAGCTTCTCCTCCGAATCTGCCACCAATGTCGTATCATCCAAAAACAGTAACTGACTCAGCTGTCAACTCCGCCCATTTGCTTTGAGTCACAACCCAATTCACTCGTGTTCACTTCCCTGACCAAGAGATAAAATAGAGCGTAAATTAACACATAATCGTGAACTCTAATATTTTCGAACGCAGTTGTATATTATAGAAAGTGCAATAGCTATTTAATGTATTCATTGTGAATTTGTTCCTTGTCGCAGTTGCATTATCTATCGTTATATTTCCGACCGCCTATGAATTTTTCGACGTGTTTCAAATCGAACAAAATCATTCAAGATTTGATTTAGGCCTCATTTCCAACGGAACCTCACCGTAAGTCTTAACAAGCCCATCCGTAGGGCTCGACGATCATGGATTCCAGTAGGCTCGCAAGCCTCGACGTGCGAGAAAAAAAACGTTTTCATAGTAAGAACATTTTGAAAGTTTCAGTCGTGTATGCACGCTAGTGCGCACAGTTGGCATCGTCGAGATTGGTACAAGGTTCCGACTACAACGCAACACAATGTTTACAGCTACGCGGTCTAGGTCAATTGTAGCAAAACTCTTTTATTCAGGTAAGATAAAGACTCAGACGAAACGAATCGAATCCCTGCCTCCAACCGCTCAGAACCTCATGAGTAATATATACGTCGAAATTGGTACTAGGACTACGGTTTCACGGATCAGATTAACTTCAACCGCAACACATCACAAGGTATATAGATACGCGGTGAAAGACAATCACAGAATATACAAAAGGTCCGTGCACGCTCGAGCGAGCACAGACTTAAAAAAACGCTTATTCACAAAATCACAAGCCGGAACTCTCGCACAGACACACTAGCTTTATTTTATATGACAGAATTATGGAACGTGAAGAGGAAAGACAGGGCAGGTTCATCGAGGGCAGACAACTGCTCAGATTATTAGCATCACACTTATTATTGTTTAAGGGGATAGGATGGAGGGTAGAGGTCCCTCGGGTCCCAAAAGAGAACGATGGCACCCGGATGGTAACCCAAGTCCTCCGATTCCCTCGATCTCCCCGTGTCCCTTGATTCCCCTTTCATTCAGCTCATATCGGCTTGCCACGACTCATTTCGGCCAGTTTCGACTCGTCTCGATATGTTTAGACTGATCTCGACGCCCCTCAACCAGCCTCGACGCGGCTCTCCCCTTGTGCTCCAGTAATCCTGTGGACTGTAATAACTAATCATTCTACTCAAGCATTTTAGGATGGGAGCGAAGTGGAGGGGAGGGCAGAGGTCCTTTGGGTCCCAAAAGAGCCCGACGAGTCCTGAAGGGTAACCCAAGTCCCCCGGGTCCCTCGAGTGCCCTCGTCTCAGTTCATCTCGGCTTGTCTCGAATCCTTTCGGCCAGTCTCGACTCGCCTCAACATGTTTCGACTGATCCCGACGCACCTCGACCAGCCTTGACGCGGCCCTCCCCTTCTGTGCCAGTAATCCGCGGACTGTAATAACTCATTTTTATACCAAAACATTTCACAGATATACATTTTTCTGTGTATGGGTTTTACAGCGTGGGGAGGGGAAAATAAGGGTCCCAGAGTACAGAGGGGTCTCAAGAGGGTCCCAAATTGTTTCAAGGGGGCTCCAAAGGGTCTCGAGGGTGTCTCAAAGGGCCTCAGAAGGGTCTAAGGGGGTCATCCCAAATCCTCCTGGTCTTCCAAGTACCCCGGACTCCCGAAACCACCGGGTTTCCCCGAGTGTTGCGGGTCCCACGAGTACCCCCCTTTCCCCGGGTCACCTAGTCTCAACGAGCCTCGATATATAATAACCAATGCAAAGTTTAGCGCCATGAAAAAGGGACACAGATAAATATTAGAGCCCCCAAAATAAGGAATAATAAAATAAAGTGTTAATGATTTATAAAATGTATAATTATCCATCCAACCCAAAAATCGTTCAAAGCTGCGCAATGTATCACATACAAACACGAGGCATTGCGTTGCATGGTTTCGAATAGGGAGCCTAACTGCGACGTTAGTCTGGACCTGGACACACACAAAAACAGTTCACTAGCAGCTACGAAAGCTCGACAACTCATGCCATCTAAACAAATTGATTTAATCACTGGGAAAAGTTCAGTCCGTACAAGCAGGAATCGATCACAATTCGCCCATTTTAGTTTCCTCCGCAGGTGTGGTTTGTTCGCCCCCATATCTTCTGAGTGATTCACATCAAACAAGGTAGTAATGATGTCAAGGAGGAAACTCCAGGAGGTATTCCACGAGTTGCGGGCCAAATTGAGAAAGAACGATCGTCACATTAACTGGTTTTAATTAATACAACGTCATTGTTGATCCCCTCTCGCAGCGTCACTCCAGCTATACCCCGCAAACCTTTCAGCTCGAAAACATTCAACCTTCTCCACTCCTCTGTTTTTTCTTCTCAAACATCGACCCAATACACTCGCGTTTGCCTTCCTAACCACTACATGCATGTAGAGAGTCAACAGCCAGGAACACAGAACGCAACGTTGTCACAAGATTAAGGGCTTATCTTAACTGGAGCTTGAACAAGTCATCGCAAGCCCCTGTAAACAAAGTCTTGGTCTCACTTTCAATTTGAAGCAAGCCCTCACATCGTTCCCTACTCTTGCCATATGTTCTGCTACATACAAACGCAACATCTTGACAATGCTTCCCTGTCGATATTATCGTAGGCCTTTTCTAGGTCCATAAAGGGCCAGAATACATCCTTTCTTTACCTTCGCAAGTTACTTCTCTGACTTTTCTCTTTGCCAAATTTGAACCGTACATCCGCTACCAATCTTAAAGCCAGACTGTTACGCGCAAATGGCACCATCCTTGGTGTCTCTAATCCTCTTGATCAACACTCTCCCGTACAACCTACACAGCAGTGCCACCACACACAATTACTAATAACTCACGAGTAACTACATTCATTTGTTTCTTCATTACCCTCATACTACAGAACAATGCAGGCACCGTGCAACTCAGTGTGCACCACACACGACAAAAGAGATTTAGTAGCCTCACCAACCATTCGAGTGGTCAATCAACTCCTCCATAGGCACTCTGACGCAACGCCGTTCAAACCAGGCATTCCTTGCTTTCATCAGCTCTACAGCCTCCTACACCTCTCTTTTCCTTATTAATGCCCGCACAATTATTGAAGTAGTAGTAGTTACATCTATGTTCCACCAGAGCCTCAACGCCGCAAAATTATTGTTAACAGCACCGGCATACGTGAACCATCAACTACAGCAACAATGACAGCATTTCTTACATTATCGACGTACAACTCTTCAAAATACCAAGTTCTCCTGTTGCGTACATCAACCACATACCTCACAGTATCAGCGTCCGTCTTTACTCTCAACACACACTTCACCTCTATTCTCATCTCTCTACAGTTCACTTAGGCCACTATCGACCTTGTCTGGGCGAAAAGACCTCTTGTTGTCTTCTTACACATGTAAACTCCTCAAAAGCTTTTCTTTTCTGTGCCCCGTCAATTTAACCACATCGTTCCACCACTCGCAACCCTTCCTCCTACACCCGGCCACAGGGCGGACAACACATTTCTAACATAGTTCAAAACCGTAACTAAGAACGTCTCCCGTTTTGTCTCCACATTCCCAGGCCATGCCTCGACACATTGTCAAAATCTTTGAATTAATGTGCTCATTGATTACATGTTCCGTAATGAATACGGAACTGAGACAGCGTCGCTCTCGGTGTCAACTTTGTATGCAGGTAGAGGTCGTTTGGAAGGCCAAAGTGAAAAAGTTTCTTATGAGTCGTTGTCGGAGTAGTGATTTGACTGCATCTATGCGACTGAATTAAAGATTAGATTAGTGACGAGGCTTTCTAGTGCCCTGGAGCCATCGTCCTTCTGGCCCCGAATGTCAAACCAGCATATAGTGATGCATCATGTTAGTCTTTGTTTGTATTCTTCTTTTAATGTTCGAGTTATGTTGACTACTGCGCGAAGTCAAGGTCCTTTAAGCGGCGAACGTCTATGGTGTGTACGGTTGCCACAGGAGGTACAGGAACTCCTAAGGTTCTGAGGCCATACGGTCCCAGCACTCCCCAGATGGCAGTAAGGAGGAATAACACACTACCTACCCTGCTTCAGAGCCCCGAGGATCCGCAGTAGTCCTTAAGGTGCCGGGCTACACGCTCCAACACCTGCTGAGGGGGAAGATGAAGAAGAGACAGAAAACGGGGATGCCATGCACGAGATCTGCCCTAGGTGTAGAAAATTTCCCGCATGAGAACAGCAAGAATGGAAAGAAGAAGAAAGGATAGTCGTAGAAACAGGTTGCATGAAAGAAAGAGCGCAACTTGGCTATTATTTGCCAACCGAAAGAAGAAAACTTAAAACCTGTATGTGTATGTTTGAGTGTGCGTGTCTGTGTGCATGTGTATGTATGTGCGTTTGTGTGCAACGACTATTAAGAATTGTCAAGAAGGAGTCTGAGACAAGTTAAAGGAAATTTGAACTAAACGTAAGATGATACAGATACAGACACTAGGCCGCATCCCCCAGAAAGGGGGGTGGCCGACGGCAAGGCGCACCTCACACCCTCACACAACTTAGCCCTTTTGTGCTAAAGGGTCCGGCCGGTAGCCTCTCAACTTACACGTAAGATGCAAATGAGGTAAATAAAAGGTAAGCAAATCAGGATGGGGGAGAAAAGGAGATAGTGAAGGGTGAAGAAGAGGGGAGTCTGAAGGGAAATAAGGGTGTTCACCCCTTCTCAGTTTGGCCATGACTCCATGCGGCCCGTAATGCTAACAGAGGCCTTGGGGGAGGGGGGAGGGCTATGCGACGGGAACGCTCAGCATAAATGCTTCTCATGAGTCGTTGTCAGAGTAGTGATTTGATTGCATCAATGCGACTGGAACGCTTAGCTAAAATGCTTCTCATGAGTCGTTGTCCGAGTAGTGATTTGACTGCATCAATGCGACTGGGACGCTTAGCTAAAATGTGACGGCTTGAAACTGAAAAAAATAATAATAATAACTTTGAAAACTCTAACTGCTCGTGTGGTTCAATTCAATGTTTGATTTGATTTAAGCCTCATTTCCAAAATTCAAGGAAAAATGAAATAAACACTGAAATATATATTTGTTTATATTGTTTGATGGCATACACTGCACCACATGCATTGACCATCCAGCCATTGCGGCAGACACAGACAGGCACAGTAACCAAACATTTATCCGAAATACCCGGCACAATACCCATGTAAAAAGCGAACTTAACACAACACTCCAAGAATATATTGTAGCTAATAAATAAATGGTACTACATCCTCATTGTCTTACTTTCTTATATAAATATAGTTGAAACAAGTATTCTACTAGACAGATTAAGAAACTTATCTCCACTGGAGCTTTTAAAATTAGTTTATAAATCCAGATGAGGAAGGAATGCACGCTGTGCATTCGGGAATGAGTCTCAATTGATTTATAAAGAAGAATACAAATTTATACGTAACTCTCTAAATGGATCTGGGATTTGGTGTTTCTTGGTTAATGTGCCAATGTACGTCACGAGGAGTTAACATTGCTACCTTCACTCTGTGAGGACGTTCAATTTCTTTTCGTGAAAGCAAGGTCAGTGAGTAGGCTTTGTAGCGTGAAAAGAGGATTCAAGAAACCTAGTCGAGCTGCTGAGGATACGTGGCACTCCATCAGTAGTGTTGGGTCGAGTGGCTTTCGCTGGGGACGGGGCCCCAAACGACACCACCCCAGCGCCAATCGTCGAGTAGGGCAACGAACATAGAGACGGGCGCTGCTCAAGAAGAGCGGCTACTCGAAAATTAGCAGAGACATGAAACACAAGAAAATTTTGAATGCCTAGTTTTTCATGTTGTATTAGATTATATCTTTGCCGGAACTCGCGTATGTTTTATCCATATTACACCTCGTAAACAATTTTAGTCACATAACTCACACTAGTGTACTGTCTCACATCTCCCCTTTTATTCAATCCGCCCTGTCCAGGTACACGTCTTGATGCATAAGACCATGTCCACGCCGTACCGGTACCTGCGTCATAAATGATTTGGATAAAATTATTTCCGCACACGCGCACTATCGCCACTTTACTTCAGCTTACTGTCATCTCCGGACACTGTCATTACCGCTAAAAATCTTTCAGCACACGTGCTTTCGGGCTAAACAATGTTTCAGTCCAAGCGCATTTGCGCCACAATCATCACATCCTTCACTTAGAGCAGCCAGTAAAAGGGTACCTTAGTTCGGTTGACGGAACAACTCGTGGCTGATATGCCAGTGGCGGATATGACGTGGCTGGTCTGACTGAGGAATGCTATGAATGTTCGCTGTTAAAAAATGGTACCGTAGATGGGTAGTCGGAACAACTTGTGGCTGATATGACAGTTGGCAGAGATAGAAGGGGCTGATCTGACGTTAGCTATGAAAGACTTTAGCCCCAGGTTTAGCGACCCAACTAATTGCTCATGTGATCAGTTCACTTGTTTATTAATAACGATTGAAATCATGATGCCTACTTTCAACGAGGAATTGTTTAAAATAGCGTTGCGTACCCCACCAAGTGGAGCTCGTACCCAAGTTTGTCAACCGTACTGAAGGCTGCTAACAATTTTTTTTTTAAATAAAGAGGAAATATTCGTGAGCGATTTTTGCAAGTTCTTGTACCTTCTACCAATGAACATCCCTTTGATCGGTGGAACAATTCACGAGTGAACATAAAACTCGTTCACTGGTGAACATTTTAAAGCTGGCAACATCTTCGAAAGATTGTGATAGAGCATATCCCGCCACCTCAAAAAAGTTGTTCGACTACTTTGCTGCAATCAGGATTACGAGTACTTATAATTAATGTTTACCATAATTCATTTAGTCTTCTCAGTGACGCAATTCAAGTCATGACCAATCCGCTACCAATTACAAAAAATAAACACTCATTTCTAATAAATGTAACATGAAGTTTAGCTTGAAGGCTGCTATTTGCAGTCTTTCCTTCAAACGATGTTAACTGAATTGACTAGATAGAAGACATTTTAATTCAAAAATCTATTTAAAACCGTAAATTTTGTACAGTACTCCAATAAATTGCAGGAAACGCTACATTAATATCCTTGAAACATAATTGGCTGATGTACTAATGACTTTTCCTGAATAATTCAAATATATTCGGATCCTAAATCCTAATATATAACGATTTAGGTGCACCAAACCTAAATTAATAACAGTCCAATTGATTTAGCTAACAGTGGAACCCTGAAAGACCAATCTCTAAGAAAAGCCTCGTTATTGATTAAAATTTCCGTAACAATACAAATTTGCAATTTCATCGCAACTCGACGGCACAATCCCAACTGTTTTCTAAGAACAGAGCTACAAAAACTTGGAATTCGATTGATGTAGTTATAGGGACGAGTAGCAGTATATGTACCTCCAGACTCAAATTATACCAGTTGGATTAAATTAGATCGCCAAGGCTGTCTAGGGCACAGGAGTTCATGTCCTACTGGTACCGGACATGTACCTGTGTAAACTTGTACGTGTAGCAATTCTTAAATTATAATTACTTCCTCTGTACAATTTTCCATGTCAACTATTTGTTTTCCTTAGTGTAATTTTAAGATATTTATTTCGATTCTACTACTGCTCATACACTCACATTTCTTGTTATTTATTTCATGTAAAAACCCGTTCAAATATCAGACCCATTTTTATAACACATTAGAATGTGTTTCTTCCTCTCACATGTAACGGCCGCACTCTTTAGCACAAAAGGGCTAAGTTGTGTGAGTGTGAGCGTATGAGGTGCGCCTTGCTGCCGGCCGCCCCCCTCTCTGGGAGATGTGACCTAGTGTTTGTATGTGTATCAATACATGTAACATGTCACGTTAGCTACGTAGTTACAGATACAGACACTAGGGCGAAATCCCCCAGCAAGGGGGGTGTCTGACGGCAAGGCACACCTCACACTCTCATACACTCACACTCGCACACCTCAGCCCTTTATATCAAAAGGGTCCGGCCAGGAATCCCGCATGAGTGCGGTTCGAGGTCAGTGTCGGCACCAGGGCCCGACAGTGTGAATGGTTTCCCCCTGCCGCGTCATGATGACCGAGCCCCTCCACCCATGACCATCCCGTCTCTCAACGATATGCCTAGGGCGGGAAAGCATATCAGAGCAGCGTCAATACTCATCCGTTCACAATCATTCTTCACTCACGCCCATCCAGTGCACGCTCTCTCAGAACCTCCACACTCACGTCTCTCCTCCCTAACGCCTGCTTAACACCATCCATCCACCCAAACTTCGGTCTCCCTCTAGGCTTACGTACACTTGTCTCTGCGTTCAACACCCTTTTCACCAGTCTCCCTTCATCCATCCTCACCATGAGCCCGAAAAATCACAGAACACGCTAATCAACTCTGTCCTCTAACTTCTTCACCATCCCCGTTCTGATTCGAACCTTACTCTCAGCGACACTGCAGTCATGCTCCTCAAACATTTCATCTCGAAAACTTTCAACCTTTTTCTCTCCTCTGCTCTCACCCTCAAAGTCTCAGCTCCCTCATATAGCCCTCAGTTTGCTTCCATCCCCAACGTCCTGCAGCTCATTACGCTCTTCAGTGCATCAAACACCTTAAATCCCTCCTTCATTCGCGACTTCAACTCAGTTTCCACCAGCTCAATCTTCTCCACATGGTAGCCCAGATACTTGAAACACTGAACGTTTTCCAATAACTCTCCATTTAAGAGGACACTAATTCCACTCGCATCGACAGTCCTCGAGCATCTCATTACTTTACTTTTACCCACGTTTACTTGAAGCTCCCTCCTCTCACACACTCAACCAAACTCAGACACTAGCCTACATAGCTTCTCCTCTGAATCCGTCACCAGCGCCGTATCATTCGCAGACAGCAACTGGCTCAACTGTTAACTCCGCCCACTCGCTTCCAACAGGTCCAACCCACACCCCAGCACACTCGCGTTCACCTCCCTGACCACTCCATCCATATAGAGATTGAACAGCAAGGGAGACATCACGTAGCCTTATCTCAGACCCACTTCCACTGTGAACCAATCACTCACTTCGCTTCCCACTTTGACACATGCTCGACTGCCAACATAGAAACTCTGCAAAGCTTTCAACAGATTTCCGCCCACTCCATACAAACGCAACACCCTTCACAGTGCTTCCCTGTCAATCCTGTCGTATGCCTTTTCCAGATCCACGAAGGCCCAGAACACATATTTCCCTTACTTCTCACAAACCTGTCTCACTGCAAAAAGCTCATCGGCGCACCCTCTACCACCCCTAAAGCCACACTTTTCCTCTCCAATTGCGCAATCCATACATTCTCTAATCCTTTTGATCAGCACTCTCCCATACAACTTACCGACCACACACAACAAACTGATACCTCATGAGTTACAGCATTCATTTTCATCTTCTTTGCCCTTATACAGCATGACAATGCAGGCACTGGCCACTCAATTGGTACCACGCCCGCCACTACACAAATGTTTAGTAGCTTCACCAACACTCTTTCGTGCACTCAGTCGCAACGCCCTTCAAACCAGGGTCTTTTTCTGGTTTCATCGCCTCCTGCACCTCATCCCCAGTAATATCCGCAGCAAGTCTCTCTCCAAAAACCGGCATCCGCGCACCACTACCCACAGCAACAATGTCAGCCTCTCTGTCATCCTCGACATTCAACAATTCATCAAAATACTCGGCCCACCTTTTCTGTACACCACCACTTTCCGTCGACAACTGACAGTTTTCGTCTTTCACTGTCTCCTCCTTTCCGTTTTCTCCCTTTCTCATCCTCTTTCCAGAACATCTCTTTATTATCCTCAAAATTCTGGCACAACCGTTTGCCCCACCTGGCATCAGCGTACTTTTCGCTATCCTCACCACTCGCTTTACCTCTTTCTTCTTCTCCTTATAGTTGGCATAGGCGACCACCGACTTAGCCTGCAACCGTTCCTCACAAGCTCTTCTCTTCTGCGCCACAGCCAGTTTGACATCCTCGTTCCACCACTCGCAGCCCTTCTGTTTGCGCCCGCCCACACGTTGCACACCACACACATTTCTCAAACATCTCAACAAGGCATCTCTGAACGTCTCCGTTCTTCCTCCACATCTTGCAGGTCCTGCCCTCTCACGTTGTCAAATTCCTCCCTCAACGCCTGCTGGAACTAATCCGCTCTGCTTTTCTCATTTAGCTCGCTCACTTTCACTACCTCTCTTCCTCCTCGCATTCTTATGTTCCTCTTCCACCCATGCTCCACTCCTAATTTTCCTTCCACCAGCAGATGGTCAGACAGTCCTCCACCCTTCCCTCTCAACACCCGCAGATCCAACAGCCTTCCCACCACTCTCCTCGAAATCAGCACAAAATCCATCAGCGCTCTCTCCACCACTGCACCTTGAGCCATCCTTACCCATGAGTAGTTGTGGATATCTCGCTTCTTGAACAGGCTGTTTCCGACGACCAGCTCCTGCTCCAAGCATAAACCTACGAGGTTTTCTCCACAGTCATTCCTACCAGGAACACCATATCTCGCTATTACATTATCCACTACTGCATCTCCCACTCTCGCATTAAGGTCGTCCCGTACGACCACATTGAATTGACTTCGAAAACTCTCATTACACTCACTCAGGTCAGTCCAAAATTGCTCCCTCTCCTCCTTACTCCTCTTGCTACCAGGTCCGTACACACTCACAAATACCCAAACTTAACCTTCACCCACGTCAATCTTGAGGACAGCTCTTTCCACTCAGTAACGCTACTAGTCAGTCGATCACTCAATAACAACACCACACCGTCTCGTGCCCAACTTTCGTCCACGCCTGACTTTCTTCCCTTCACCACTCCAAACTCACACTCGCCCATACCCTTCAACTTAGTCTCACTCAATGCCAACATATCTAACTTCCTCCTCACAAACATCTCGCCTCTTTGCTTCATTTGTACTACAGCGACGCACATTCAGCGACCCTAACAATAGGGTTCGGAGAGGCGTGAGCCTCTCTTCCCCCCGCTCGTCTTGCCGTCTTTTAGGGCAAAATTTAACTGAGGAGGTGATTCCTAGCCCCCTCGCCCCACCCCTCATTAGTTGCCTCATACGACAAGCAGGGGTTGCGGTAGCCCTATCCTGAGCCCCGGCTACAGGACTCCCTTTCAAGTCCGACTCCTACGACACGAAGGGGTTACGCTAGCAGTATTCTAACACCCCCGCTAGAGGGCAGCTACGTAATTAGTTACAATATTTATGTTTTGTATGCCAAACATTATGCGAGTAAGAACAATATCCAACCTCATGTTGGACATATTACTCTCAGTCAGTTAACAGTATATAGTCTCGATTAAGTAAGTGTCTGTTGACCACTTATTTTTTTTATGAAACCAATAGTTCAACGAAACGTTTGTATTTGACTTCACATCTTTAACAATGAAGAATAGAGAATGCCCACCAATGTCCATCGACTGGTGGGATGTAAAGATAAATTCACTCACTAACCTTATTTATGTTAAAATTAAGTACATCTAAGTAGCAAACGTCGTCTTCACAACAGCTCACGCTGACGAAAATTAGGAACATAACGTGTGTATTTTGATACTACTTCAATTTGTCAACCTATCATCCCTCAATAAAATTTAAATCCTTCATATCCTTATAATCCTTCTTTTCCACAATTTTGTTGCCTGTTTTCCGAAAAAATGCGTTTTGAAATGCATTACTCGAATTGAATAATTAGAATGACCGAGACTTTTAGCGAGTAGAGTCTAAGTTGGACTAGCGTCCAACGTCAGATCAGCAGTCAGTGGTGAAACGTGCCATCATTAATCTCGTAATTTAATCCGGCTCTCTCACCCTCCAGGAGCTGATAACGAATCAGATCACAGAGACGAGAGCCGCAGTGATATCCGGCGTTAGCTCACCCTCCAAGAGCTCCTAACGAATCAGATCACAGAGACGAGAGCCGCAGTGATATCCGGCTCTAGCTTACCCTCCAAGAGCTCCTAACGAATCAGATCACCGCAATGATAATGGACTCTTTTCAAATAAAAGTTTGATCGATAAGGTTCCTGGAACGACAAAAATAAAATTAACATTCACTGCAAGATTCACAATCCAAGATGGGCTTTGAAAACTGTACGTATGTATAAGAGATTGGAACTCCGGTTCTTGATTTATTTATATTTTTACGCATGCTTAGCTGCCACTTGTCACAACAAACCCATCTAAAACTTACAACAAGTGCAACCCAATACAAGTAATTATTGTCAATTCAAATTACAGCAATTGATCAATTGTATAACAATGCGGGCGGCCAAAAACAGCCTATGCGATTACATGATTAGATCAAAGTGTCTCGTGTGCTACAATACTCAGCACTGCTCTGAGAATAATCTAGTAAATATGGCCCTGACTTTTCAATAGATTAGATTGTAGCGATTCGTGCGCTGCAATACTCAGCATTGTTTAGGGAATTATCTAGCAAATACTGCACGGTTGATCAATAGATTACATTAGTGTTTCGTGTGCTACAACGCTCAGTGCTGCTCTGGAAATAATCTAGTAAATATGGCCCCGGCTACCCAATAAAAGTAACTATAATAAAATTGTACAAGAGTTCTGGCTTGGCGTTGTACTTTGAAATAATCGACATACTCTCGTTATAAAGTAGGTTGTCATGAAGTTTATTAGGCCATTGTTTATTAATATCCAATTACATTTTCTTTTCCATTTTCCTTGACATGATGCCTCTCTAGGGCACGATAACAATGGATTGTAAAATATTAAACGAGTAACACTTTTGGCACAAAGTCTTAATTTGTTCAAACCCCAATTTCAAACGTCACATTCACAGTTTTGGGGTTAAAAATACAATCGAAATTAAAATGTATATAAATCGGGCATAATGTCTGAAAGCCTTCAATAGCTGCACATGATGTCTAGCATATATTTTACGGAATAAGTGGTAAGTTTGAAAATATACCTTCAGTACATTAGGGAACACACCAACGCGACGGCACAAAACGAGAAAAAAATCAACGATCTGAGAAGTTTTTCTTTCCTACGTGGAATGCTAAGTTTCTCTTACTAAAAAAGGTACCGTTTGATAATAGCAGTAGGAAGAAGAGGAGTAGGATGAAAATTGTGAGTTGTTGGATTAACATCAGCAGTACGGAGGATATCGAAGCTTTTGTGGCTTAACAATACCCCATAAGAGAATCTGATCGAGAACAGTTTATTTGATCACTTCCTTGCCTGTATGGTCGAACACATCTAGGTCACCGAGCTGCGTTGATGGGCGATCACTTCCTTGCCTGTATGGTCAAACACATCTGGGACACAGAGCTGCATTAATGGGCGATCACTTCCTTGCCTGTATGGTCGAACACATCTAGGTCACCGAGCTGCGTTAATGGACGATCACTTCCTTGCCTGTATGGTCGAACACATCTAGGTCACCGAGCTGCGTTAATGGACGATCACTTCCTTGCCTGTATGGTCGAACACATCTAGGTCACCGAGCTGCGTTA
>SDVV010009387.1:0-16729 GCA_016164225.1 Gammarus roeselii | reverse complement strand
ATATTGGCTTTGAAAAAAGACCCATTCGTATGAGCATAGATCTGTACCCTTCGATGGAACTTGCAACTGCACGTACGTTAATTTGTTTCCTTGCTCCCCACTGCCCATAGCAGTTTCTTCAGTTATTCCATTGTCGTTAGTGTGCGTTCTTGTACACTGGATTTCATCTCTAATAGTCGAGTGGATTGAGGTCGGGGCTATGAGCGGGCCGAAGCTGGTTCATTCGGCTACCGAAGACTCGCTCCAGATTTTTTTTTCGAAAAATATGTTAGAAGCTCGTTAGAGCAGCAAGCAGGAGCGCCATCCTGTTAATAGAAGATAAACTTGTTATTAACCAAACACATATTTCATAGCGTTGTGGCTTATTTAACGCAAAACATGATTATATGATACCTGAAAAGCATACTTGGTGTTCATTAAACGGTCTCGATAGTCTAGAATAGCTCCAGTTAAGTTTTATTTGGAAACACGCCATACGAAGAAATATGGAGGTCAAGCTAAATTACTATTTCATTGAAATCTTTGATTACTTTGTGGTTAATTTTCATAGTTGCTCGTCTCATTGCGCTAGAAACTCCATTCAACAAATTTTCATTTCCGGTTGCACTGTTACAAAATATTTAACCTACATCGCGATGGGGTACAGCCCCAGGGACTCGTTGAAGAATTTGCGATATGAAACTTGGAAAAGTATTAAGAGCAGATGGTGCTGCGAATTGTTTTATGTTATAGTGGGACAGACCCTTCTGTGTGATTATCTCAAAATATTTCCATTATCTTCGTCAATTTTGAGCAGTGGTGAAACATTGGTTGGTTCAATTTGGGAGAATACACAGGCTACCTCCACCGGGAGCTAGAGATATCTAATGGAAGGGACGGGGTATATGTCCTCCTGGAGGGGAAGGTTCATGATTTCAGAAAAATCACAACACACCAACTGACGAGTTCGATTTGAGGACATGCACAATATGTGCTGCTCATCCGGTATATGAGAATCACGAAATTATATCCTCTCATTCGAGGATTGGCACTTTTTCTTAACTAATGAGGCACAAAAGAAAAGGTGCGGAACTATTTATTTTACTCAGGTTTGGCACTTTTGGAATACGTGTGAAGTTTGATAACTAAAATATCGAGCGTCGATGCTGCATTTGAGATTAAACTGTGGACGGAGGTTCCTGTCAAAAAGTGACGTTACCTTTTTATTGTCAACTAAGAAATTATGTAATGCGGACTCATTTTCTATCGCCAAGGGTAGGGTATCCTCTCCGACGAATCATTTTTAAATACTTCGTTACACTTTGACTGTTTGCTACGGATACGTCACTTGGTTCATAACGGCCTCTTCATCGCGATTAGCGAATTGTTCAATCCATTCCATAACTGATCTGTCTATATGCATCTGTCTAAACAACAGTCTCGGCAATACTGCGACGCTAGGGCCTGTAGTTCAATTTCAAATATCTCTACCGAATAGTTGAGTTGTTGAACTTGTCTCACAAAAAACACTGATTACCAATTGCTGACTGTAATTACTTATATATTTTTTTTTCACATTATCGATGTTGAGAGCAGTCATTTCTTTTGTCTATTTGTATTAAAAGTACTCGTATCGCATTCACAATTAAATTTCGGAAGCAATATTGTTGTTCCGTATTCATCTCTCACCGGTGTTACATAATTGGCGTCTATGCAGTGTAATCGAATTACAAATCTACCGAGAAAGTCACAAATTTTTCCTCCATTTGAGAAGAAAAATTTAGACGACGTTGGTGAGTCATTACATTTCTGTCTTCGTCGCCGATGATGCTTACGGAATACGGTGATGAGTGGCAAGGTAGGAAAAAAAGAAGCCCTAGCATACTAAGACGCTCTTGTGCAGACCAAAAGACGCTCTCTTGACGCCAGACATGAAGTGAGTTATGGCTATTACTCCGGCTTCATTGCTTACAGCAACTATCTTGAAAAAACACTACATCAACAAGATCAAAAAAACAAAAGTTATCAAGTATCGGACAGGCAGATTCCACTTCTAGAAGTGCGGGTAAGTGGAACCAGTCTAAACACAAAAGGCTGCACCAGAAAAAAAAAATCGGCATCCGGTACCACCGGTGTGCGCTTCAATCGCCCGTTTTTGTACAGATACACCCGTTCATAAAACACTCATTGGAAATTTGCCAAGCAATAGATTCGGTGAAAACTGAGTAAAACACGCCACAGAGCAGCATGTCATTTACAAAAAAATTGCCGACAGTCATCTACCCTTGTTGACGTGTTTCACAGGGTGATCACAGCATATCGCTCCTATAATTGTATGTCATGAGCTCATAATGCGGATTAAAGCATTTGAGTCGGGCGATAAATAGATTCATGGACCTGATGACGATAGTTTCGCCTAATAAGGTGTCACGACAAACGTTTTGAAACTATTCATCTGTATGATTGGAGACCTTAGAATGTGGTTGAAACTTGAAATACACTCCGGCTCAAAGCGCACATACGGGAATCTAAATTGATTACCGCGGGTGCCATGTTACCGATTCAGTATGTGGAAAGGGAAAATCGATTATACGAAAAATGATAGACATGTAGAGCTAAACGTATACAAAAGAATGTATTGCTGAATGTTGGTGAGATTATGAGCCCGAGTTTCATGTACATGGTATTTGTATACATCAATAAAATGTGTTTGGTGGCATATCAAAATTTTAAAATTGACTACGAAATGCAGGCAATTAAAGAATTCAGTGGTACAAGGTTCATTAAAATTCCCCCAGGCAACACTTTGAGAACCAAACTGAGCAAAATAATGTGAGAACTCTGGCAAGGAGACCTTTTCAGATGGATTGTAAGCAAGGAGTATACGTGGCCAAACTGAATTCATTTCTGTCTTTTGCCAGGGTCTCAAGGACTCCGTTTGCAAATGTTACTTGTGGCACTGACCTGTGCTTGACATTAACTAAAATTTATATTGCCAGTCCTTCAGAGCCTACAAGAAGTTCTTTGCGGCAAAAATGGTCCGCCCGAAGACTGAGGTTCTATGAATTGTGAAGGTGGAAAAATTGTGGATAAAAACTGATTAAATACCGACTACTTTCGTTTTAGTCACCGGGAATTCCACGGCAGAAAGAATGTTTGAGGGTGGGAAGCGGGAACAGGAGGAACAATGAAGAGGACACGAGTGGGGCCGAAAGAGATTGAAGAAGTGTAGAGCAGATGGCAGCTACGGGAGAATAGGTGGGGAAGCGGGCAAGGATCCAGCCTAGAAGATGCTGAAAGAGAGAATTGAGAGGAGAAAGGACAGGGTATCCAGGTGTTGAAGAGGTACCAGAAAGAGTGGAGTGTGAGTGAGGAAATGGGGGCACTGCAGGAGGAGAACTTGAACAGGATGAGCCTATTGCAGCTGCAGGAGAAATGCAAGAACTTTGTGAGTTGTACAACAGATTGCCACTGAAAACACCAGCATATTCTGTGGTCAAGTGAGGTAGTGTTTTCCGTAAGTATACATTTCGTGGGGGGTTCCATTGAGCAAGAGTGATAATACCAGAGACTGATGGAGAAGGGCGTGATGGAAAAGTATAGGGTAAGAGTGAGGCAACAGTGATTGGTTCAATGTTTGGCCACACTTTCATCAGGAATTAAGAATTAGGGTCCGGTAGGAGAGGTTAAGGAGGAAAGACTGGAAAATGCGTTATATGGATTAGGCGGCGGGGACTTTTTCTGCGCAAGAGTAGAGTGATGCATTGCGGAAAGCAGCTTGATCTCTGTGAAGATTGCCACATTGGGCTCGTTCTGAGATGAGCAAGCATGAGATGAGCCAGGCGCACAAGCAAAGAAGGACAACTCGTTTGATGACTCGTGGGGTGTGCTTATGAGTTTCGACTATGAATACTTACCACAGCGGGCACTGCGGAACACGAGATCACTCCATGACCATACCGTTGGAAGTGGAAACTTCGGATAGGTGGTATGATGTACGCGAAAACACGCAGAGCAACATTTTGGAGGAACACCCGCTCTGGTATAGAGCTGCAGTCAATGGAGATTTGCATAGAATGGACTGATTTCCTCATAGAATGGACTGATTTCTCCAATAATTCCTCAGAAAACTAGCGAATGTGTCGATGAGAGAATCAGAGTCAGAGACTGTCGTTCGAGGGTCATTGGTGGCAAAATAAGAGGAGACACTCAAGAGTGCCACAATCTCGGTCTCTGAAAAATATAAAATCGATCTAACTTCTATGTCAATCAAATCAAAGATGACTTTTACGATGTGAAGAGTGAAATAAATAATTTATAGTGTTCATCACAAATTGCCGATGTGCTAAAATGAAAAGCTATAATTTTTGTTCGGTTCTATCTGCCTCACAACGACTGGTTTCGCTCAAGGAAGCTGGAAATCAGATTTGCTATAGCAGTCCATTTGATAGGGGCTATGCTTGAGACGTTGAAGTGGTGGGATTTAGGATCTTTCTTACGTTAGAATGATTGGGCCCTGACCGGCGTTGTAAAGTCTGCCGCTGCAGATCTCTTCGGAGAGGATATTTTGCTTCTTCTTTGAATAAAATATATGAGTCACGAGTTTTGCATGGTAAGGAGCCGTCCGACAATGGCTCCGTGGCCATGCCTTTAACAGCCGGCTGGCTGAATCGAAGGGCACCAGACTAGGCTGTCATGGTGACAAATTCAGAGGCGACTTGATGACAGACCAGGCTGTCATGGTGACAAATGTACAGGTGACTTGATGGGTTGGCACAGGCGTTGTTGTACCAACCAGCAGGCTTAGGGGGTGTATTTGAAGAATACGAGGAGTGATGACACAGGGCAAAACACGTCCATTACGCACCACGATTGAACCTGACTCGTTTCTGTCACAAACATCTAAGAAATGCTATGCATATTTCTTAAAGTTCACGTGCGTCTGACTTCCATTACGTGTCTATGACTTTTGTTTGCGTCTCAAACCCTTTTATGTGAAATTGAACCCAGCATGTCATTCTAACACGTGCATTTCACGGTTAGGAATCCCGTCTACAAATACATTGTATGAATCTGTATTAGTAGATGCATACATTTATTCGATACTTTTTTTACTAGAAAGTGTTACTAATTACGGATGGCAACAAAATTTCAAACTCCTGCACAGTGGATGGTATTTCTTCAGATGAGTGGTGAGTTAATGACTGTTAGATAACTCAATGAAACCCTGGTGCATTTTTCAAATAGTTGCTGCTTCTCAGCGTCATGTGTATCTTTCCGATCCGTGTTTATGTCTCTGACATTTACCATAACACGTTTCTGACCCAAGCCTTTCTCCAAGAATTCCTCAGAACACTAGCGAATGTGTCGATGATAAATTTAGGTATCTCAGAACTGTGGATATGTATGTCTTTCAGCCCGCCTACGGATGAGAAAGTCCCGGCATGTCCATTGAAATTTAGAATTTAATGTGCGCTCACCTCTTTTCATAAATTTTGAAATGCGTGCATATAAATGTCTCTTTTAAATACACGTCAAATCCTGTTCAAACAATCGTTTGGTTCTTTGACGAAGCCTTTTAACGGATTCAGTTCGGTAAGATCTTTCCATTGCCAAAAATTATTTTGAGAATAGATTAGAAATTGGATAAGTAGCGCTTAGTATATCGCATTTGCCCAAGGGTGCCCTCTGCTCTCGCCCTCCGAACGAAATAAATCGAAATTCTTAGGAGTAAACCGTTAAAATAATTAAAAACCCACTCATACAGACAAAGAGAGTAATTAAAAAAATCTCAATGAATTTGAACCTTGAAATAATAATTCAATCTCTGTACGTCCATTGTTTAAAGTAGTGTGAGGAGTATTGAAACCACTGCCAAATTAAAATAAGCTGTAATATTTAGTAGGTGCCTTCGAGATGATAATACAAATCAATGAGTGGTTAAACCTTAGGTGGTGTTATGCGAATCTGTGTTTTTTTACCCCTTACTGATAGATAGTGCAGGCTGGGACATAATCCCGAACTAGGCTAGCTACAACATATTCACAGTTTGCAACAACCCAGGCATCAAAACTCATTCATAAACTCGCATAGTGACATTTAAACCTTCTTATAATCAATGAATTTGCTTTGTTCTTATCCATGTTGTTTTCACCATTTCCTCAGATGCGCCAGTCTTTATTCCTCCGACGTGTGGCGAGTTCCCCCGGCAGTGTGACGTCTCGAACGGGCATAAAGTGATTACGTCGCGTCCTTCGCAGTACATGTAAAGCCAATATTTACCTTCAACTTCCCAGTAACCATGACCTTATAATAATATTCTTCTAGAAAATCAATATTGAGGCTATTAAACGAAGCCCATCCTCACCCAATCAGTACTTTTAAATAACGATGATACAGCGTAGTATTTAATTGTTCATTAATCTCGATTTTGTTTCTCTCAAAAATATCAGTGACTGCACGCTTTTTTGCTTCTCACAAAATAGGTGCCGTTTCGATGTGGCGTCATTCAATTAACCAGCGTTGAGAAAATAATATCATCCAATATATACTATATGAAGTAAGTAATTCAATGTACTATGGAGTTCGATGGAGGACTAATTCTATTTCCAGGTCTACAGGTAGGTTCGCGATGAGCACACTCTTCACAATGCAAATTTTCGTTGTATCAAGACAATGAAGCATTTTTTAAAATCACAGCATCAGCTGGTTTCTTCTTTGCGAAGTCATCGCAACAGCTTCTATTTGTAAAAATGTGGTAAAGCAATGTGGAATCATCACCCAGAGCACGTTTTGATTCAGATGAATCTATACCCTATACCTGGACATACTCATGTGGTCTCTTGTCTTCGCTAGAGATAGTGAACAGTCCATGTCGTAATCAACATCCATCTCTTTTGCTACCAGCTGTCATACGCATGAGAATTCTATTTGTATTTATATAAGAAATAATTATTGGCCTACATGATGCTAACCGTGGAGGCGAAAAGGAAAAATATTTATACCCTTAGCTTAAGGTTTACAAATTCCGTCGATCAACTGGCATGCATTTCCTTTATGCATAACCACTCGACTTAGTCGTACGGTAATATTGTCAATAAATCACTCACCAGAAAACACTGGGCCATATACAGAATGAAAACTGTTAAAACTCCTATTGGCCACCCTCGACTGCAGGTGTGAAATGAGTGACGTCAAATAAAATGCTTCTGTAGCGCAGTTCGAGTAACGCCATCTTTTCAGATAACAGGAGGTTACATAATCATATGGACAGTTAGTGTATATGTTGTCACAATTCCCTTTTCAATAGCAGCTGCTTGTCCAGGTGTTGTGACAGCTCAAATGTGCCTATAGTTAATTGAATCCTAATATTTTTTCGCTCATCAAAGACCTTAAAGTACATAAATTACTACAGGATCCTATTCGTGTGCGTATTTGGTGCTACATCAGTCGTATTGGAAAATACTGCAAGGTGGTAGCATCACCTGCCCCATTAATGAGCATACCTCCCTTCCCTCCCATAATTGTCTCTTGTTCAGGAATGTGAGTGCTCTCCTTGCCTAGTTCTCATATTGCCAGCCCATATTTTCCTATTGTATTTACCAGTCATCATTTCCCCAGTTTATATTTTCCTATTAAATTTCCATGTTATTATTTTGCTAGTACATATTTTCTGAGTATGTATCACCGTTATCGTATTTTTAACTTATTTTTCCCACTCATACTAGTTACCATTTCTTGATATCGGCTGACATGCTCGCCAGTCATGTCTTCAGTTGTCATGTTTCCAAGTGTTTCCTTGATTGGTGTATAATGTTATACATCATTGTTGTGTATTTTTAAGTGAGAGGTCAATAATTGCTTAAGTGATGTCCAGGTTCTTGATTTTGAATTGATCGCTTAGAATACAATTTGAGGGTCTTTTCACAGTTGTGCATTTCTGCGGTTATTGGCGGTTATCTGTTAGACTTCAACCTGGATCACATGTTTTTTTTTGTTGTTTTGATTCTGTGCCTAGTGCTCCACGATACTTTCTTCTAGTCGGATTAATCTGGAGTAAATTCATATAATTTATTCATTATGCAAATTGAAGTTCCACTAGTGGTGTTAGCAGTTGATTTGCTTGATTTTTGAATTGTATGAGACACATTGTATGGTCATTCAGTTTTGTTTTACAGTTTATTTGCTGACAATTTGAAAGGTGTTTAATATACAGGTCATATTTCGAATATTGTTGTGTCTTAATTAGGTTTTTGATCATTTTCAATAAAGGACCCGGTACCCTGGTTCCATTCCCACCCTGCCCATTGCAGTGGTACTATGACCTGACCATTCAGTAACCTAGGACTTTACTTGTTCACCTATTGTACTGCCCCCTGATTATCAATATGGTTTACAAATTTGTAAAGACCGTCTTGGTGGATGGGGTGGCTGTAAGGGGTGTGAGGAGGCCACTTTTACTATTGACCTTGTGTTGAACCTATTCCGATATCCCGAGATTCTTCCAAAACCCATTACATAACTTGACGCCCAATGTGGAGCAGCTATTTAGTTTTTGAGCTTAGTCTGAACTGAATTCGGGAGGAATTGTCAAGGAACCTGGGTACTCGAGGGTGGTGGGGTGACGCAACATTGTGATATCCTGCTGATTGGGACAGCTGGTCCCCCAGGAGAAGACACTGGGTGGAAGTGTGGTAGACGAACAGCTTTGCTGTGCAGCGAGTCTCGTGAAATTAAGTTTAATCCGTTGACGGCAAGTGGGTATCAGAGTAAACAGCTGGTCAAGTTTACGGTGCCACTGTAGTTCATTTTGCTGAGCTAACCATCCCAGAAATTAGAGCCGCCTTTCTCAACGAAGCAGTTTTGCCACCGGATGATCCAGAGATGACGCTCTTCACTCGGGATAAAATGCGAGCCCAGTTGCTATCTGTGTTTTATGGGAAAATGGCTGCGCAGCAGGCAACAGCGGAGTCAGTCTACAGTGATATCCTGGGGCTCTTTTCGTAAAGCAAGAATATTTTTATCATTCCCTCCGAACAGGCGCCCTTGGATGAGATTTTTTCATCTGAATGGGGCTCCTTCCTCAAACAAGCAGTAGCCAGCAATATTGGGTCAGCTCTTCCTATGCTGCTGGATGTAATGTGAAATTTGTAAGTTCAAGCAACAAGCCAAAAGAGGAGCACGAAAAAGTTTATTACAAAAGGAGCCCCAGAACATAAAAAATAAACATGAATGGACAAGTTTTCTACAGTATTCTCCTCTAGGACCAGCGGCGGTAGAGAAAGGCCAGGGAGGAAGCTCTTCCCCTCTCTTGAATTTTTTTTTCTTCTTATTGAAGGAAAAGTAATCAACAATAGTGACAGGTCATAGAATTACCCCAGTTCCGACAAAGTACAAGGAGATTGTTGTCCCACCACCATTTGATCCGGGTGACCCTCAATCCCTCAGAAGCCACATTGATTTCTATGGGCCCTATTCTTATGGAAAATTTTGTGCCGGTTCATGAGAATGCTCCATGAGACTAGGAAAGGTTTGAAAGGAGATAACCAAACCGTCTACAGTGCCTTTGGATGATCACGAAAGAGTTACCTTGTCCTCAAAGAGATTCTTGTTGAGTGGTACCGCACGTACCAAGCGCTGGGGGCTTAGCGCTGGAAGAGGGACTTGAAGAACTTGTCCATGAACCCTGGAGGGTCCTTCAACATATCTGGGATGTGTACCAAGGAGTGTGCCAAGAATGTCTATGTGGGAGACAACGATGAATGTGCCAGACACATTATTTATCAGAGCTGTTCCTAACTGATTCAGGGAGAAGCTGAGGCATAGGAAAGACATGAAGGAGGTGATGAATTTGAGAGACAGGCTGAGGTGGAGTGACATTATGAAACAAGCTGAGAATGAGGACAAGTCATAGCGTGATTAAAAAATGGCAGGTAAAGGCCAAAGCAGAGTCTATTCCTGAGATTTTTTTTGACTCCTGGAGCATTGGGTGAAACATCTGCAAGGATTACTAGTCGACATTTTTTTTGGGAAGCCGACTCGGGTGCTTTTCTTGTGGCAGGACAGGCCACTTTTTCAGAGATTGTTGGCAGTGAACTGGGGCTTGTCTCATAAGTGGGAGTTGTGAGCACCGAATAGTGAGTTGTCCCGAAAAACACATGTGGTGGAGTGCCTGCCAGAATAGCGTCGCGAGTGTTTTTTGACCTGCAACTGCGCCACGGGCTAGTCATTCTGATGGGAGACCTGGCATGCAGCGAGGAAGTACAATTGGCATCAACCACTTAAAAGCTCTTTCGGGCGTGGTATCAGAGAATCGGGGACTGATCGAAGAGCAACATATCAGTTTATAACTCGGAACTTGGAGTCACCTTATGGGGCTTCTGTTTCTTCGTCGGGAGTACCTTTGCCACCGTTGGCATCGCAGCCAGCGGGGTGTTGAGCGTTGCAGCCGGGGTATCGCGACAATAAATATTCTCCAAGGAGCACAGGTGTTCCTTTTGCGGTATTGTCCACTTGGGGGTTAACCTGCGCTGATAAGTCCCCTGCGCTTCAGAGAGTGTTAGTTCATGCTGACATTCACAGTATTTTAAATTGGCTGACCCCTCATCCGAAGGGACTGACCTCGTAAAAAAACTTATGCAGAATCAGCACCTACTGGATTATCTCGATCTGTTCATCTGCTTGGGGTTCCTGCTGTGCCTCTGTAAAGCCTTGTTGTTTTGCTGCAGGGGGTTGGTGATTGTTTTACACTTGTGGATTTGAGTGCTCAGCGTAGTTTAATAAGTGACATTGTATTATCTGATGTTAAAATACAACAAATGAACAGGCACTTACGCCATAATATAAAGGCTCTAGTTGATTCGCGGGGAGTAATATCAGTTGGACGGGGGACCTCGACTATTGCCATTGTTGGAATATCGAAGGTGGCTCCGTTTGTTGTTGTACCATCTCATTGCACTCTTACCAGCCAAATGGTGATGGGAGTGGACTTTATGGGATCTCACGGTTGGGAAGTTCGAGAGTGTAGCCATTTGTGACATCTACATCCAACCTGGAGGCTCTTGCAAGAGAGTCCTTCGTCAAGTTCAATGCTCGGCCGTGTCCACAGTCACCATTACGTCCGGACAACAGAAGCTAATTCCAGTTTCCCTGATTGTTTCAGATGAGCTGATGGATGTGGCACAATATGCGGACTGGCTATTACTCTTCGCATCGCCAACCAGTCAGACAAGACCATTAAGTGTCCTGACAGGATTGTTAGATGGATAATTCCTTAGTGTTTTGATTGTAAACAGTAATGCTACTGATGAATCCATCAAGGCCGGTCAGGTAGTTGGAGAAGTTTCTTCTAAAATTAAGGAATTCATTAGCTGCAATGCTTCGAATAACATCAGTCTGAACGAGAGGCTTGATTTGGGCCATCTTGACTCTGACAAGAAATAACTTGTCTTTTCAGTGGTCAGTTCTTGTCGGGAAGTTTTTAGCCAATGCGATTCAAACGTTGGCTTTGCCGCAGTAACTGCCCATGAAATCAACGACCATGACGGGACTCTAATTTATCGGAGGATCATTAGATTTCCTGAATCAGTCGCACAGGAAATAAAGGAACAATGTAAGAAACTACTGTTTCTTGACATCATTGAGCCGAGTTGTTCCTCGTGGTCATCACCGGTGGTGCCTGTACGGAAAAAAATACGGCACAACTCGCTTGTGCGTGGACTACAGACGCCTGAATTGGGTCACTAATTCAGATAGGCATCCACTTCCCAACTTGGTTGACTGTTTATTCATTGAAAGTCAATAAGATCTTCATCACTCATGATTTGATTGGAGGATATTACCAGGTGCTTATCCACTGCCTTCTCAACAAGTCACTATCATTGTCCATTTAAGCGCTTAAGCTTTGGGCTTAAACATGCTACGTCCTCGTTCCGACGGGAAATGAAAGCAGTATTGAGAAGTACCCCTGGTCAAAAATTATCATATACACAGATGACATTTTAATCATGAAGAAAACGATTGAAAAGTATCTTGTCCTAGTCGGGAGAGTTCTGAAGGCCCTAGCTAATCATGGTACAACAATTACACCGGAGAAGTGTTCATGGTTTCCGAACTACGTAAGCTTCGTTGGGCATGTGGTTAGTGGCACGGTACCTAGAAAAGCTACAGCCTATGCGGACAAGGTGGAGAAGTTCCCATTGCCTGAGACTGATGGACAACTCCAGGAGTTCCTGGGATCGGTGAATTTCTAGAGGAAGTTCCTACTAAACTGATCTTTTATCTCGAAAAGTAATTCTTCACTTATTGGTAGCAAGCGGCCGACATAGGTTTTATTGGACTGAAAAGAGACTTGCTGCATTTCCTGCACAGACGGATGCTTTCAAGTCTGAGGTGGAATTATCTTGTCCTAACTATTCTGAGGGAGCCTCATCCATGGAGCTGTCAGTTGATGCCTCAGAATTTGGAGCTGGAGCTTGCCTAGCTCGGAGGCAGGATGATTGCCTAAAACTAATAGCTTTTGCATCAATGTGTTTCACTAGGCTCAGCGCAGGTATTCTACTCTTGATCGCGAACTTGCTGGTTAGCGCTATGGGTGAAAAACTGTAGGGCATTCCTGTGTGGAATGCCTTAAATTGACGATCCGAGAGACTGAAATTTCAGTATCGAGTATGAACCTGGCCAGCTAAACATCATCGCGGAAGGACGTTCACGGATTCATTCATCTCAACGTGACAATTGCGTAAGCAATGGGGAACTGTTACCGGGACTGGTGCTTGATAACTAGTGGAGGGGTGTGGCGATTCGCTTTTCGACAGTTTAATGGTCACCTTGGAGAGGAACACCAGTCAACAGCTTCCTGCGGATTCAGCCCAGCTGCGAAAAGTTATCATAGATGAAATGCTGAAAAGCCCCACCTAATATAGCTATCCAAAACTCTGTAAGCAGGATCGACAGAGACTTCGGTTGATGCGGAACAAATACCAACTTCCTTTGCATGGGTTTGTTAATGGTCCTTAGTGCGCTTTATAATGTTGTAACATTGGTTTTATTTGGCAACAGTGTCCCCAAACTTATCGGTATTCAGCAGTTGTTAATGAATAGTTTAACCCCGTTATTCACATACAGTGTAAGGCAAAAGTTCACTTTGATCCGCTGAAGGTTATGGTTGGGATAACATAACTTGATGACGTTTGGAATCGACTGAAACCAGAAGCAGACGTGCCTGAAGTTGTTACTTTGGCAACTGTTGGTGCTACTGAGCTCTAGTTTTCTAGCAGGTGTGCTCATTCAGGGCATCTTGGTCTCATCTTGCGTGTGGCTGGCCAGACTTTTGTGGCATTATTGGCTCGGGAGCAGAGATTAGTTTAATTCAGCAGTCTGTATTTTTCGCTTGTCAATCCAAATTTGGTCTTACGATGGATGCAGCTGAGGCTGTCTTTATTGAGGGATTTACACGGTAGATGAGTTGTGTGAGTGGGATTGCTGACAACGAGGTTGAGCTGTCCTCAAAATTAGATTATCGTGTGTACACCTTTGCAATTGGTATGGATTCTCTCATTCCACATTGTTTATTGCTAGAAGTAGATATTATTGGTTGCTCATAATTTAACTTTCGATTTTCGTTTAGGTAGCATTATGCAGCATCTGAGGGGTACTAAACAGGCTAAGTTGTTTCTTGGTGATGATGTCGTGAGTATACCTTCAATTTTTTTTATGGAGTTGTCACCCACCACTGTATGTACAGAACAATCACCAACGCAACTTGGGAGTCTTACCTTCTTTGTTGGTCGTAATCTGGTTTGAGTCAATGTGGTGCAGGGCGATCAGACCATCAGTCAGTTGTGCAAGGTTTTTAGCGACGAGCTCTTAGTTGTACAGTGACCAACTCATCTCCGAGAGTTTGGTAGATATGTGCCTAAGTTAGAAATTTGATTGGAATGCTTTGCGGTTCCACTCTAAGTATCATGTGTGCGTCATTCCCTTTGATGCTCTGATTGCTCTACCCACGCATAATCATGAGACAATAGCTCACATAGGCATAGAAAAACTTAATAACCTTCTAAGGAAGAGTGTGCGGTATCCTAGGTTGAGCCGAGTTTGTGATGATGTTTGCATCACTTGCAGACAGTGGTTGCAGTTAACATAAACCTGGCGACTTACAAGATCAGAATGTTAGCTGGTGGTCCAAAAGTGGCGGTTCGTCATGGTAAGTTATCTCCTTGGAAGGTTGTTCCCGCCTATCTGGGGGCCATATTGCTCGTTCCAACTCCAGTGGAAAGGGAATCGCTCCCAGGGTCTGATTCTGATTCTGATTCATTCCCTAGTTGGTGTAACGGTGGATCTTTTGGGGGTGATTCGTCCATGGTGTCTAGCGTGTCCGAATGTTCTTCTGGTTGTCCGAGTTTGCATGGCCGCCGAGATGCAAATTTTAGTGGGTTTTGCATGACGCCAGTGGAGTTACCCCTAGAATCAGTTGATGTTCGGGAGCTCAAGTTCGACCCAGTGAGCCCTGACCATTCTTGCATTTACCTGATGACTGGTGATGGCAATTATCAGCATACATTTTCTCATGCATTGTCTGCACAATTACGTTATCCTAACTTTACTTCTAGTGTGATATCAGACTCCAGAACCAGAATTGAATATTGGGATGTTACATCAATACACTCAGCGATAGTTCTTTAGATGTTGCTTTTGTTGTAAATGGTTCGCAGGGAACATAAATGCCGGTCGTTGATTATATATCGAATGAGGCTGTTGATTTATTGTTTGCATTGCAGAAGATAATGAGAGAGTATATTCATTTTCCGGGTTTGTTTACATTTTACCGAGAGAGCCGAGTCCGTCATTGAACACTGACTTACCTCGTTCGAGCTGTAATGTTGATGTTACTTGTGATCAATTTGTGAGATGTGCAACCCAATGTCTCGAAAAATACTACTCAGAGTTGTGGGCAAGTGTAAGTCAGGTGAATTAGGATTTATAGGACTTTTTCTTATGTGTTGTTATGTAATACGTTCAGAGTTTTTTTTTTGCAGGGAGTGTACTGAACAGTGTACAAAGATAAACGCGGTCAGAGGCTTTTTTGGCATATTGAAAATACAAGTACATTGGCGAGCCTCTACTGACAAAAAAAAATATTATGGAGACATACGCCATGTCTGTTTTGAATCACAATTTCAAGTAGCTTCGATGCGGAAGTAGCAGTTGAAATTATTCTGAATTTGACTTCATCTGTTGATCATATTGTTCCTGTTTTTATAATAGGTTTTTCAACTACATCCATAAGTAGCTTTGATGGTAGTTAGACTTGAGGCAGCAAGTGAAGAAAATATACATGACATGTAGGAATTAAACAGAACCATACACAAAGACTCCTGCTGGTATACCATTCTTCCCTACAACGTTTCTATTTTTTAATCTCTTAACTGCTGACCTAAGTTCAAACATATTTACTTCATCATCACTATTATTGTTTTTCAGGTTAAGCGCCTCATCACGAATATTCGAGTTCGCATCGTTGTTGACATTGTTCGTTATACCATCGAAATTGTCGCGCTACATCTCAGCAAAATTTCCCTCCCCATGTTATATCATTCACAGATTGAGAAATAGAGCTGTATTTCGGTTTCAGATTTTTCATCTCTTCCCAGAATATGATCATACGCACATTAATAATTTTCTCACACAAACTAATTGCTCGTAATTTGTCTCCATGGTTCTTACAGAAGTGAAGTAAGAAAAATGAGGCGTTATTCGTTCGTTTTTTTCCATATGCAGGAAGCCATTTCGCGGTTTCCCAGCATTTTGCCATTGCACATAAGCCGCAACGCTTGCGTCATGCAAGACAGCCACATGTCTAGTCCAAACCGGGACTTGGTGCATTCCGCGCGATTTTTTTTCCCAAATGCTTCTCTCGCAGACACCAGAACTGCAGTGCATGTACACACATATTGCTCATCGGATATTTCCATATCAGCATTTGCATGTTATTGAATCAACTCTGGGGGCAGAACAGCTTGCTTATTGAAAAGAATTGAACAAACGTTTCTGTTTTTTTGATGAATTTGAACTGTCAGTTTATGGATTGAGTGGCTGCATCCGGTTCTGCCATTATAGGGAGCGCACGCAATGAGAGCTCTGCATGGAGCGGCAAGTGATCTGACAAGGGCGTATATTCCCAAACATAAACCCGCGTGACATTGTTGGCAATTGCTTGTGTGACAACAAAGTGATCGAGCCATTTAGCTGATCTCCCGTGGTGATTAGCGTGAGCATGAATGTCCTGTGGCAGCAGCGCAACATATATAAAGTCTAGTTTATTGTGCGCCAGGAATAACCCATTCGCTAAATGTTATGATGCCTGGTTGGCAGTTCAAGTCCCCCATAACGCAAACATGGTCGCTATTCGATCCCCTTAATACAGCGACTTCTTTCCCATTATAAGTAAAGACCAGCTGTTCATTATGGTGAGCTGCAAATGGGGAATACACATTAATGAATATAACTGACCTTCCTTCTATTTGCAAAGATAACCCGAGCATCCTATCATCATTGTATTGTTCTGTTCTCACATATGGGCTCAACCTATTAGACCATAAGAAAGTAAATCCACTGTTGGTACGTCCACTAGGTATACCTTCCTTTGGGTTTATCGGCGCGATTGGAAAATAATGTGAGCAGCTGTCTCTAGATATACTAATAATGAGATCATGTTTGAATAGTTGTCTCTTGTTACGTATATATGTAT
>SDVV010009386.1:0-16729 GCA_016164225.1 Gammarus roeselii | reverse complement strand
GGACTTTACGAAGCTGTCTAAACCTAAAACACCTGTGCGAATGAGGTGGTCCCTCCACCTCACTACGCACAAAAACATCTACTCATTTTACGAAGATACGCATTAACTCTATACTCTCTCGTACGCGCTAATACGCGAATATGCCACAATTAAAATATGTACTGACTTCATCTTGACAAAGCTAATATTTTCACGCACGAGGTTGTGTGGACTTACCTAAACCAACGACGGTCGCGCCCTACGGGGGAACCTATTATGACTCGCGTTGAGGCTCTGGTGGAAATGAGGCCCAAATCAATCAATCAATCCAACCATTTAGAACCTCGTGAGTTGATGTCCATACGTCAGTGCGCTCAGATAGTATCGTCGAAATTGGTACAAGGTTCACGGCTACTCGGACAAAGTCAGCTCCGACAGCAACGCAACACAATATTTACAGCTACGCGGCCTATCAGATTGTTAGTACAATTTCTTTATTCAGGCAAGATAAAGACTCCGATAAAACGATTCCCCGCCTCCAACCACTAAGAACTCCAGGAATAACTTGCACGCGCGTTAGTGCGCACAGCCAGTGTCGTTGAAATTGGTACAAGGTCTATGGCTTCATCGATTATATAGACTCCAACCATTACGCGTCACAAGGTTTTATAGCTACGCAGTCCAGGTCAACCCCAGAAACTGCATATAGTCCGTGCACGCGCGAGTGAGCACAGACTGAAGAAAAAATACCCACTCATAAAATTACAAACACGAACCCCCGCACAAATACTCCAGCGTTATAATATTGTGGGTCGTGAAAAAGAAAGTAAGAGCAGGTTCGTCACGGGCAGAAAAACTGTTCAGATTATTGATTTCGCACCGATAGTTCAAGGGGATAGGGCGGGGGGGAGCATGGGAGCATTGGTCCCTTTGGTCTCAAAAGAGCCCGATGAATCCCGGAGGGTGACCAATGTCCCCCGGGTCTTCCCGAGCTCCTAGAGTCTCTCGAGACCCCTCGCCTCAGCTCATCTCGGTTTGTCTCGAATCATTTCGGCCAGTTTCGGCTCGTCGCGACCAACTCGACTCGCCTCAACATGTTTAGACTGATCCCGACGCACCTCGACCAGCCTCGACGAGACCCTCGCCCTCTGCGCCAGCAATCCGCGGACTGTAATGGTTAATTGTTCTACTCATGCATCTCATAAACATTTTCTGTGTATGGGTATTACAGCGCTGGGAGGGGGGAGCAGAGGTTCCAGGATTCAGAGGGGCTTCTAAAGGTTCCCACAGTTTCTCAAAAGGGTCCAAAAGGGTCTCCAGGGTGTCTCAAGGGGCCCCAGAAAGGTTCAAATGGATCCCTCCAAATCCACCTGGTCTCCCAAGTCCCTCGGGTTCCCGAAACCCTGGGTCCCACGGGTCCCACGAAAACCTCCCCTCTCTGGGTCACCTTGTCTCAACCAACCTCGATACATATAACAAATTTAAAATTTATCACCATGAAAAAAGGGCAGAGAAAAATAATAGAGCCCAAGCAAGAAGAAATACTAAAATACTAAAATAAAGAGTTAATGATCTATAAAATGAATAATCATCCATCCACCCCAATTGGGAAGGTGATGTGGTATGCGGTGGAACGAAAGTTTTGTGATTTGATCCATGTTGATAGAGAAAAATCGGTAACTAGGTGATCCTTTGCTAAACCTGCTGCACCTGCACTCTGGTCAGTTGTGAGGGTGTAACAGGAAGTGTGTTAAATTCGTCTGGTAGCGTTGATGAACGAATGTAATTCTCAACGCGGGCAATTTTTCAACAGCGTTACTTTGTTCAAGTTTTACGACGTGGGACAGATATTTATTTCTCTGTCGGGGGATGGTTTACCCCCTAGTTGTTGTGAGCGCGAGTTCATCAGAATGAATTGACTTGTTGAGGGAGCAGCGTTGCTTGCACCGCTATCTATGAGTGTTATGCGGAAGTGAGTAGGGAATGACGCAGATCTTTTCTCCTGGGAGGAGTGCATGGAGGTATATTGGATAATTTCTTTCATATTTATTATCTTGGGGGTAGTCTTAGTGTTCCGTGGGGTCGTGCCTATCTTTGTCTCGTGGGGTTGTGCCCATCTTCTGATGGGCACCGTATCGTACGTCAGAGTCGTCATGGGAGCTGTGCGAGAATCTTTGCTTACCATTATAATATCTGCTCGTGTGTCCGTACTTCAGGCATTTAAAACATCGCATCGGACGTCTGTCGGAGGATGTAACCTTGGTTTTAGTGTAAAAAAAATTGTATGTTTATGTAGTTAGGTGGGATAGGGCAGTTAAATTTGAGCAGAAATGCCGTAGTAGTGTGATTTTTGTATCGATCCCACAGTCCTCACATTGAACGAGTCCGGTGATGAACTCAACAGCTTGCTCCTCCGGGAGATTCTCAATGCAAGGCAAGCCTGAGCTCGTAGAAAAAAATGGGTGTGGTATGATTGTGCACGACTTTTGTCATATTCGGGTTTTCAAGTTTAAAGTGTCGCTTTGAAGTTTTGTATCTACTTTAATGGTGGAACTTCGTTGCCGCTGGTTTAGGACTAGATGGCCAACAGTGGAGGCCAGTTCTTCTCGTACATTCTATGGACAAATATTCAAGAAAGTTGGAACCGTTGTTGAACAAGCTGTGTTCCTTAAATGGCGAAAACTGCATGTTTCTTCCAGCTCTTGGAATTCAGTTGAGGTGGAGAGTCGTTGAGGCTGCCATCGGATGTGTAGGTAGAGACACATGCGTAGATTGCAAGTTCCTTGATTTGTCAGTTGTTCACGAATTCGAGGATTTGAAGAGATGTAGGTAGAGCTTTGACATGATACTCGAATCTCGTTGGATTCAGCGGTGGTCTTCAGTTTTCTGCTCGAAAAGGCCGATCGCTTGGTAGTAAATTTGGTAATTTTGCGAATGCTTCTGGTCAAGTCCGTGATGCGGTCATTGGTCCGGTCGTCTTCGGCTGACGTGGCGCTGTTCGTCTTGGAGGTGCTACCGTTCTTTGTTGTTCACATCCTAGTCTTAGTCACTGCGGAGGGGATGCTGGCCCCTCTTGAAAGTTTTTTTTCTTTCTCCTCATCGGAACACAGGTTCACGACAGGGTGGGTCACTCTTGATGGCCACTTGGCCGGCTTTACTGAATTAAATGTTAACGTTAAACGACCAAATTTAAGTCAAACATACAAGCGGTTCAAGGTCCCAGGACAAATAAGGGACTAACCTGTGCTATCATGGTGGTTTTCAAATGCGATTTCCCTAGTCATTATGGATATCATCGGAGGTGGAGGCACATGCGTAGGTCGTTGGTTTTTTGGTTTATCGGTTCTTTAGGAATTCGTTAAGTTGGAATGTCATAGTTACGACACATTCTCGAGTTTTGCGAGATGTTCGTGGATTGCACTGGAGGTTGCGATACAGCTTTCAGTTTACGACTCGAAAAAGCGTCACTTTATTTCGGTTATTTGGCAGTTCGTGCATAATTGCTGTCAATTTCATGATGTGAAGTAGTGTTATCTTGCGGTGGAAACATAATAGCAGAGTTTGAGTTAGTTGGGTTTGAAATCTTCGTTTGAAGCACCGAGTGTGACTGCTTGCCCCTCTCCTCGCCCTTAGGATTTGATTTTGCCCATCATTAGACGACCCGTTTTTGCCAAAGGTCTGGATGACAGAGATGATAACCTCCTTCGTCTCGAAATAGGACTTCCGACACCTATCTAATTTCAGTGGGTTCTTGATCAGCCTTGCCGAGTTAACAGTTACGTTGCACCAATAAATATAGGATATACCAACGTGCAGTTTTGGGTCCCAGTAAAAATATGGGACCAAACTTTGAAAGTATTACGTGGATCTGCAGAGAACAATACGCGTGTGGCACTGATTTCCATACTTACCATCATGACTAGTGCTTCGCTTTCCTGGAGTTAGGTCGATTGACTGTTGATAGCCAGATTTCTCGTGGGACATGACCACATTCAATATTTGTGTGCAGTTAAAAGATTTTTTAACGTTTATTTGACTTCACGTCCGAGGGTTTCATTCGTAGACAATATTGACTCCAGTAAACCATTAAAGTACGTTAACGTACATTTTGAAACTTAATATTAGTTTACTGATGTTTTCAACTCGAACTCTAAACTTACAACGGATACTGTTAGGGTTGTTAGTACTGTGTTTACCCACTTAGACGCTCGTGATCGGTGATTTGCTTGCTCAAAATAAAAGATCACGGATATTGCAACCCCTTAAAAGCGTGTGTGCCATTTGGGTCATCAACTTACCGTCCGTAAATTCGATCAGTGATGGAAGATACATCATACAGATACAGACACTGGGCCGCATCCCCCAGAAAGGGGGGTGGCCGACGGCAAGGCGCACCTCACACCCTCATACGCTCACACTCACACAACTTAGCCCTTTTGTGCTAAAGGGTCCGGCCGGTAGCCCCTTAACTTACATTCTGGGCCCCGAATGCACCGAGGAACCGTCGTCAGCAGCAGGGCCCGACAGTTTTCGCTGGTTTACCCCCGCCGCGTCATAATGGCCAGGCCCCCCCACCCACGACTATCCCGCCAGCGGGATGCCAAGGGCGGGAAAGCACATCAGAGCAGCGTCAGAATCAACCGTTCACAACCATTTTCCACTCACGCCTGTTCATTGCACGCTCTCTCGCCACCTCCACATTCATGTCTCTTCTTCCCAACGCCTGCTTCAGACCATCCATCCACCCAAACTTTGGTCTACCTCTAGGCCTGCGACCACTCGCCTCCGCATTCATCACCCTTTTCACCAATCTCCCTTCATCCATCCTCTCCATGTGCCCGAACCATCTCAGTACACGCGAATCCACTCTGTTCTCAAACTTTTTCACCATCCCTGTTCTGATTCGAACCACGTCGTTGGCGATCATAAGGCTCAAAAAAACAACGGCACTGTATAATAGGATACATCTCCTTTTGAGGACGAAAGATAATAGTATCAAGGAGTAACGGCAGCAAACACTAGAACTGCCATGCAAGACGGTAGCCATTCAACCCGAAAACGGACGGCATTTGAACCCGAGCAGGTTGCAATACGCCGCCGACATAAGAGGAATAAAATGAACACTCAACCTGCAAGAGACCACTATAATTTAGCGCATAATTTACACCGATCCTGTAATATACCATAACTCTAATCACAGTTACCTTACTGGTACACCTTATGACAAGTTCACATGCGGCAATGCAATCTAGGATACTGAGGACCATCAACGAACCCACAAAGTTCTCTACATACTTACTGAAAACAGATTGATGAATTAGGCAAGTATGCAGGCTATGAACCTTCACATATAATAATCAAACGCCTCGGCTCCTATTTTACTTTCATCAAATTTCCCGTCTAAGTATCTGTTTATTTAGTCATGAAACATGTTTCCTGTCGACAGAGCAGTACACTGTCGACAAATGTAAGCATCATACCACTAGGTACAAACAGGAATACTATGGACATATTTGATGACGGCGTTCGACATTTACATGTGATTGTACGTATGACTTATAATATTGTTTTCACTCGTACTTGCGGCCGAAAACTGATTTAGTTACTATTTCAACTGAAGACCTAACCTATATTGACAATGCAATGCCAACCTCATTAAATCCGTTGCTTTAACTGCTACTAAGAAATTAGAACCATCCCCAACGTTTAGTGTAGGAAGTGTTATCTTGTCACCAGAGAAGAATGCACCAATTCGCGCCTAAAGGGGTTTAGAGCAGATTTTTTGGGACAGGTTTTCTGCAAATGCTTCACTGAAGAAAGGGACGTTTTACTGGAAAACTGAGATTTACTCTATACATAGATTAGGTTTTATTAATGTATTTCTACACTTGAATTCAATTTGCTTTAATGCACCTATAAACATAAAAATAGGAAAATTGCTTAGTCTAGTTATATTACACTATATTAATGGAAGCTTCCAGCATCATCAGTAATGATGCTTTAATCGAAACAATAATAAGAACTTTAAAACATGTTAATTCTAACATCTATCATTACAAGCTTAACTAAGAACAAACTGGAACAAAAAAATTTAGTCTTTAAAATATTCATGAACAAGTTTCAATAAAAATTCACCAACCACTGCATAGGAAATAAATAAACTAGTACATTAAGGGAAGTAACAAACGTAATGCAGTCATCAACTGGAATGTTAGACAATAACATGAGCGTCAGAGATTATAAAAGTTTTACCGTTTGTCACAGCACCTCACTCTCCAGAAACGGCTAAAAGAAGTTACTTATTGTAAAAGTTTCTTGTCGCACACCTGTAACTGTCAATTATCTTTGCAATAAAAGCATAAGTGTCAGTTCAGTAACTGCTTCAGGGAATAGTAAATCACAGCATATACCATTTTACAAAAGCCAGGGAAAATGTTAATTGCGCTCCACCACAGAACACAAACAGTACAATACCAACCGGCTTTCAACTTCTAACATTATATTGATATATCCTGCCAAATAAGCACAATTAAAGTTTGGGATAAACAGATTAACGAAGAGGGACAATGAGAAGGTAGAGAAGACAGTTGAAAAACGCTTATTTTGATCAATGTGAAGAAGATGTAGCTGAAGGGTTGCTGCAAAATATTCCATTAAATTGTAAACCTTTTTATGCAGTACTTAAACAATACCTCATTATTGACAGCAGGCAAGTGCAAAAAAAAAAGAAACGGCATTTTATAGAAGAATAGACCAAATTAAAACTCGACAATGTTGTTGAGACAGAGCCCAAGAACATGGCCGACTTGCTCAACAACTCTAGTCAGGACCAGACCAGATGCGTCATAGAACAACGTAACGCAACAAAACCCTCACTTTACAATTATAAATCTACAGTCTGAATATGTACGAATAACCGTAAAACAAATTTGGAAAATTTGATAGATATTAATACTCGCAAATTTTAACGGATAATATTATTGCACAAGAATTAAGTATGGATGAAAATCGATTAAAATTATAATAGCTTTTCATGAATGAAATCATAAAATCAATGACTAAAAAACATGAAACTACACAATTCAAATAGAGTGTAGATTTTATTATTAGACACCTGCACAAATAAATACTGTGGCAATTCCACGATTTTACCAATATTGAAAGTTCAGCTGAAAACATGGATATTAGTTCATAGGGTTTAATCAGAATCGTGGCAGGCGGCAAAGTTTCTTAACATTAATTATAAAACAGAACTCAATTCTATCCAAATATTAGACTCTTAGTCATAAGATCTCGTATGTTATCAATTTAATATAATAACTAATGAAAGGGAATAAGGATCGCACATTTTGGCGGATTACAGATAACACAATAACCGATTAATTCTTCTCTGATTTTAATTGTCAGTCTTTGGCATAAAAAGTTTGCTAATTAAAGATGCAGAGTAGATTACAGTGCCCCCCCCCCGGCTTCCCACTGCACTGGAATCAATGTCCGTTAAAGATGAACACATCGTTCATGCAAACAAAACTCGAATTATTTACTGGAAACGCACAGCCTGTACTATTTTACATCCATGCTTCCAGCAGGGTCAACTGTTAACATTGTTGCCCGTATATATTCTAGATGAAGTATTAGACATATCACTTCTGCAGTGACAGAATGGTGCACAACAACATACTGTGGCCGACATTGCACGCCGCCTTGAAGTTGTGCTCAGAGCTAACGATCAGGACCGAAAGTTAAGGAAATGGAATATTGAGAAGTGAAGATAGAAAATTGTTCGGCAACAAATTCCCTTTGACCTTTGATAGGAATGAAAAGATGCAGTTCCTTAACAGTAAGGAATGACAAGTAATTAAAGTGTAATATTAATTGAAAATATATCGAGCATAATTTAACAATGATCACACAAAACATGATGCTGTACAATTATCCTAGTAACCGTACAAGGCACTTGGCAACTTTACTTAGAGCTAAATTACCTCATCACACCCATGGAATAGAATGTGGCATGTTTAGTGGAAAATGTACAAAGCATAATAGCTACATCGCCACTAACACGCATATAATCATCACTTCCATTGTGATATGCTCTATATTTTCATTTGTTAGATTCTCCTTCAGTCATGTGGAAATGACCAAGTTTAACATGCATTAGAAGGGAAATGAATTTCATTGCCCATATGAATTTATATATATATATATATATTTTTACGGGAGAATTGGGATAAGGTAGTTAGACTGGGGTTGTCAAGTTAGTGAAGGAATCGATTTGCTGACGCACTAGCTTATTAGGGATGACAGGGAATAACCTAGAAACTCACAGGGGTAATTCTTCTTGAAGCGACCTTTATTTGGCCGGATAATCAGATTGGACACACTTAGTACGAGAGTAGGCGGGTGTTGCTCCAAATCAAGGAAGAATGTAAATAAATCGTCACACCCACGCAACGTGTTTCATTTACGTGTTTGAATGCGTGTCATGTTCAAAGTAAATGGATAGTAAGCAGTACACTGGGTCATCAAAGTTTAGGCTCTTTTTTAGAGGAGGTTCTTTCACCATTGACTGAAATTGGACCCCGACCCTCTTGTGTTAGCACCACCATTCAAAACATTGAACAAACACCGGCAGTCTGATACAGAACACTATGCATTCGTCGAACTACCGATCATAGTTACCAACTGCATAACTCCACTTGTCTTGCGATTCGCTAGCCAGAGTAAAATTTAAAGGCCTGGCCCATCGCACGTGTTATGCTATCATTTTTCAACGAAAAACTCTGCTGAACAGTCTCTTCAACGTGCAACTTTGATACGACACTTGAGCTTCCATGACCGAGATCACAAGCTTTAGAAAATTATACACCAGTGAATGTCACTTACGCTCGCTGTGCGCTTAGGCAATATTATTTGTAAAAAAAACAGTATAATGGATAAATTGTGTTGAACGTTTTACGAACAAATATCAAATCTTTACTTTTTAGTTAAAATGTTTGTATAAACCTAAATTACTTACTACTTAAAACATGTGGTTTTAAAATCGAGGTGGAAACTTTTGTTACACAAACAAAAGGTTTTCAATTAACTATATCGCAATACGAGAGACCGGACTGGAGAAGACCTTAACGATAGTGACCGGACCAGAGAAGAGCCGGCATAAGTAGGTGCAACCTGGATTTCGGGCATTATAACACTGAGGGTCTTTACCTGGGATACCTCTACATAAGGGCTGCCAGCCAGCAAAAGCAAGATGACGGATGCGAAATGGTGGACAACCACATGACTGGCTGAATGCCAGATGGAGGAATATCAATGGCGGGGCTGGCCTTTCAGTCGGTGTATGTAGTTTCTAGCCTGGATCCCAGGTTCCATTGAGCTGGTGTGAAGACGCAGGGAAAATGGGTCTATATGCCACAGTACTGGAATTCTACGGAGCTAAAAAGTTTGAACTATGGCTTACTATTTGATAGTTTGCCTGCTTTAACATCGTTCGCAAACATTTTACGCATTTGGTCAACAAATGCTGAGAGCAACTGCTAACTGTTATCATTGTGGTGGATAAGATTAAATTAGGGTGACGGGAATTTTTAGCACGTTGTTTTCAATGTTTTTCTGGCACCGAACGTCGGGAAGTTGATCAATAGATGATTACAGTAACAGGGCTTTCAAGCGCGTTGGAGCCGCGGTGAATAAAGAATGGCCACGTAATATAGTCCAACAGCGCGGTGCTAGCCCGCGCTGCAACTCAAGGTCGCTGTGATGGAGACTTTCAAAGGTCGTGGGCGTGAGAACCTCAGTTAGTGTAAAGCAAATTGGTGAATTTCTTACTGCGACTAAACAACTACAAAGAGGTGGGGAGACCTGCTCAACATTTTCACAAATGACAAGTTAGCAAACCAGGTATTACAAAAAATATTTCAACAAATGTAGCTATATTTTCAACTTATAGCGGTTGGAAGTTGCTGTTAGTAATATTATTAACAAGTGCATCAATGTTTACTTTCACAAGTGAACGATTATATATGTTAGCGCGTTTGTGGACAGACAGCCGTCTAACCACCCCAAATCACGAACGCCTAGCCTGCTATTTCATGTAACCTATTTTCCACAAAATCATCAGAACAATGATAAGTACAAGCCACTACGATGGTTTGCACCGCCATAGTATATTAAAGAGAAATGCTTGCTCTCTAGCAGTGAAAAGCTGGGACATAAGTGCATCGTCATCACGTGCGACAAGCGCAAGTTTCTATGCGATTCATCGCGTCTGTTTGAATGGTGTTTAGCACACGTTGAGTGGACTCAACTTAGTTTTATCACTTCGGTGCTCAAGTGCAGAGCCTAGTAGATATAGCTAAGTCCTTTCACAAATGTTCATTGATAAGTTTAGTCTACTACAAAGAGCTGATTTTTTATACGGAAAACAGTGCAGAGAAGTTTATCGATATAGCTGCTCGATACGAGCAGCTGTACCGAGCAACGTCTCTGGCATAAACTATTTACCTTCACCTTTTTTTTCTTTATACTGTTCATAAATTTTCTTATGAAGTAAACCTGAAAGATACAGCTGTACCTATTCAAACCCATCGTGCTAAGGAAGTATCTGTTGACAAAGAAACCTATCAAACATTGCTAACAAAATTATGCGATGCTAGATATCGTCCCAGCAAGTGGCGTAGGATTTGTTTCCAGGTTGACTATGCCTTTCGTCATGTCTGAGACTCATCGAAAGAAGTTACTCAGCGAATAGGAGACACTTTCAAGCCACGAGATCAAAACATGGGTACAGTTTGTATAAAAGGCATACGAAAGTTCCCCATACTTGATGAATCATTTATTTCATCGTATTTTGATGCCTCATACTTTGACGCATGGCAGTATGTGGATAAATGCTGCCTGGTTGGCTAGGCGTTCGGTGTTATCTGATTAAAGTTCTGATTATTTTTGCTAAATCATGGAAAGAGATACTTAATAAACATTATTTAGCGTAATTGTCAAACACATGCCCCAATTCCATTGCTGGTAGCCACAGAAAACCAGTACAAGCGCGCGCACACACACACACACATAATGAGGTGACGTTACAGCTAATAACAATTTGATGGAAGAGTATTTGGCTTAATTCTTATCGTTTCTTTAATGGCAACAGTGGCGCCAAGAGGTGCCCACAGCAGCTGGTTCACTGCTCACGAAACTCAATACAAATTAGACGCCAATTTGATACGAAATAATTTATGAATGCATTGCATCAATATAACCTGAACGCCATTGAAAGGAAGGGTTTCTTTACTAGGGATGGCATGAACCAGAATCCTGCTAATTGTTGTCTAATTGTGGTTAAACCATCAACATCAAGATACTGTCGATAATCAAAAATAATAAGTTCCAACTTAAAGCGATCACTTGGGTTGAAAGGAAGAGTTGTAAGGATAATTAACCAACAGTAAGACTAAATTATGACATTCTTCCAGCACCTTGCAATAAAAGTAAAAATGTAGTTTTACCGTGGGTTAATTATTTTCATGTGACATGTACGTTGGAATGAAGAGTTTATTATACCCTTGGCAAGAATCATTGGCCTTGAATATCATACGTATTTTTTGCAAAACTGTTACAATTATTTTGAGATTAAAATCCATGGATAATGTCTTAATACTGTTCATGAAAAAAAAAATCCAACGACATGAACGTTTCTTAGTTCTGGTCCAAGTTATCGGCAGCCAATGTACAATTAGTAAATCACAAACAAGAAGCAAGATAATAATAGGTCAACCTAAAGATAAATCAATAAATAAATCGGTAACAATCACACTTCAAGCAACAGAAAAAAAGTTTCAGGTAAAAATCGGCTGTACCATTTTCATAAACTTTTCAAAGTGGAGGTAGTCGAACAGATGTTGATTGTTAACAAAATATCTCCAGCTAAATACTCGCAAACTTTGTAAGTATATTTAGTTGAACATAGGATTGACGGCCCCAAAAAGAAACCGAAAGTAAGAGAACATCTTTTCCTTGTCTACCCTTTAAATTGAAAACATTCAAACTGTTCAGTTCAGAAAGATGAGTATGAAATATACATCAATTACGAATCTGACCGTCACCATCAAAACACTCCTCTCCATCAGCGGCTACCACTAAACATCACTTCCTGAGACTGCCTGCTTGCTTGGTAACCTTTTGGGCCAGTGCTCCACAACACGACCATATCAGTATTTTCTCTTACTCGCAGTTTAGTTTTCAATTAGTAACTTTATATCAGGATGCGGCGTAGCTAGAAACTGATAAATTATTTGGGTCTAGGAAAAATATTGGAACAATTTGTATTTCGCGTATATGTGCCATGACAACAATTGCACATGTTCAGTTATGTGATCAATCCCCTCGCATGCGTCAAGAAACACACTGGTTTCTGTTCTTCACTTAGCACAAGTGACTGCGTTCTTTCAAAGTGTCAATCCGAGAGCCAATACTACCTGGATAGCAGATTAAACCTCCATTACAGTGCGAGTTTTCGTCATTGAGTTAAAAACACTAATCGTTACTGCAGTACGCGGTTAATGCTGACTGAATCGGTTGCATGGAACAACAATTGATATTTATGAAGGCCTTGTCCTACCCAACATGGAAGGTGTTATTTGGTTTGCCAGCAAAAAGCGCAGTGCAGCCTTGAGTTGATAGCGTGTCGCAAAGATGGCTTTTAAGTAGGTTGTGGTCGGCCTGGTGGTTGCTAGTTGGCCTGCCAGCGGAAGGCAGCCCTCATTACCCAGTGCTGGGCTGCCCCACCGTCACAAGGCTTCAGGACGGGTAGCGTGGTGTCGCGTGGATCAGGCTTCTGTAAGCACCACCCGCTGTTCTGATGCTTGATACCACCCGTCTGAAAGCAGAGTATGCATCACAATCTATTCCCATATTAACATATTCTAATAACTGAAGCCACCGATAGCTCCTTCTACTGCAACCGTAACCTCTCGAGTGTCGTAAGAAGCGACAATTAGGGGTGGAGCGAGAGGGGCAAGAGATTCCTTCCTCCATTAATACCTACCGCAAAGACGGCAAGACGAATAGGGGGAAGAAGAGGCTTACGACTCTGCGAGCCCTGTTGTTGGGGTTTCTAATGTGCACACTGGTTGTAGCACAAATGAAGCAAAGAGGATGTTGGTGAAGAGAAAGTTTGATGCGTAGACGTTGAGCGAGATGAAATTGAAAGGTAAGGGGCGAATATGAGTTTTGTGCGGTAAGTGGGGCGTGGAGGAAGGATGGGCATAAAAAGATGTCTTGTTGTTACCGAGAGATCGATTAGCTCGAAGCGTTACGCAGTGATAGGAAGGGTCCTTTAGATTGATGTGGGCGAAGGTTAAGTTAAGTACAGAAAATGGGCGTTTGAGAGTGCTTACGGACCAGGTAGCGCGAGGAGTGAGAATGAAAGGAAGTATTTTAGGATTAGTCCGAGTGAGTATTGAGAATTTTGGAGGTCATGACACCGTGGTGGAAATGGGGGACTAAAATGTGAGAGTTGGAGATGTAGTGGTGGAGAATGTGGTAGGAAGGAATGACGTTGCAGGTAGAAATAACGGCAGAGAAAACCTGACAGGGTTGTGAATTGTGCGGGAGCTAGTGGTGAGAAACAGTTTGATCGAGAAGCGAACTATCTAGAAGTGCACATGGGCACAGAGGGCCCGTGAAGGATAGAGCGCTGATGGATTTTGTGTTCATTACGAGGAGTGTGGTGGGGTGGAAAGCGGAGGGTGAAGGAATATCTGATCATCTACTGGTGAGAGGTAGATTGAAAACGGAATAGAGGTAGATGGGAACAAGAGAGTTAGAGGAAAAAGAGAGGTAATGAAGTGTATGCGTGGTGTGCGCCGTGTGGGCGGGTGTAGAATAAAGGGTTGTGAGTGGTGGAACAATGAGGTCAAAGTAGCCCATAGGTAAATTCAGTGCGAGATGTACCAAGTCACACACAATATACATGCATATTCTCAGGCAACTCGATAGCTAATCGGGCATAAAAGGAAAATCACTAGCTGAGTACGGTGATAATAATACAGATATGTTGAAGTGAGAAACACTCATAGTCTCATTAGCGTTTCAGGTAATAGCGGATGCAACACTGATATGATCAACATGCAAATAAAAAATCAGTGATTTCATAAATTGCTACAGGCAAATCAACAAATTCAGAATTTAAAGAAACTAGTTGTAGAGACAATTTATCATGCGCTGAAGCGGATGCAAAATATCTCCGACTGCAATTGACTTTGATGATCTCAATACACTCGCACAACAGAACTTTAACAACGGACAACCTTGAGACTGCAACTAAGAGTTTATGCACAAACAGAAAATTTTAAAACAAATTTTGGCCATGTGAAAAAAAATCGCACACAGGGCGCGTGACCACACAAACAGAGCTATGGATACACAATCCCCGGCAACACGCGATGCGTGCCAAGACCCACGTGTGCCACCTTCGACTCCGCTAGACCCAACCAAACCAAAGCGTGGAAAAAAAATCATAAAAAGATCAAATACTGTGACGATAGACAAGCATTGACTCGCTGCTCAGCCTTAGTTCAACAGTATGAAGTCAAAGAAATAAGATTTAAATAATGGTAATACTTCAATATTCACTTTCCTATGAGATATTTCTTGCGTTCCGGTGTAAATTTGTGTACTGAATTTTTCTCTTTGATATACCGAAATGGTATTCAAAGAGATAATAGAGCTGCACACAAATGAAAATTTAGAAAGGGACAAAGTCATTTGAGGCAGTTTGTGAATATTGAATTTTGTCAAGAAAATGTCCATAATCACGAAAGGAAGTAGTTTAAAAATGTAAGGAGCAAAAAGTACATGCAGAGATCTTCGAACAACAACAAATTATAAGCAGAATACAGTGACGATGGCAGAGTTCTTAAAAGCATAGTAACCACTCAATTCTGTAAAGAGTTAAGACGGTTGATATTGCCAATCGGAGATCTCTCATGGGTGATTATAGAGTTCTCAAAAGCATAGAAACCACTCTATTCTGTATAGAGTTTAGACGGTCGATATTGCCAATCAGAGACCTCTCGTGGGTGATTATAGAGTTCTCGAAAGCATAGAAACCACTCTATTCTGTATAGAGTTTAGACGGTCGATATTGCCAATCAGAGACCTCTCGTCGGGGATTATAGAATTCTCGAAAGCATAGTAACCACTGTGGGACGTTGGGGATGGAAGCAAAGAGAGGGCTGTATGAGGGTGTTGTTGTCTCAACTGTGCTTTACGTAGCTGAGGCTTGGGGGTGAGAGCAGAGGAGAGAAGAAGGTTGAATGTTTTCGAGATGAAATGTCTGAGGAGCATGGCTGGAGTAACGCTGAGAGACCGGATCACCAACGACGTGATTCAAATCAGAACAGGGATGGTGAAGAAGTTGGGGGACCGAGTGGATTCGCGTGTGCTGAGATGGTTCGGGCACATGGAGAGATCCTCGGACTGCACTCGTGACCCAGAGTGTATGTTGAGAGGGTACCGGCCGGACCCTTCAGCACAAAAGGGCTCAGTTGTGTGAGTGTGAGCGTATGAGGGTGTGAGGTGCGCCTTGCCGTCGGCCACCCCCCTTTCTGGGGGATGCGGCCTAGTGTCTGTATGTATGGATCTGTACAGTAACCACTCTATTCTGTAAAGAGTTAGATGGTCGATATTGCCAATCAGAGACCTCTCACACCTAGGTGATAAGAATTTTCGAAAGCATAGTAACCACTGTATTCTGTAAAGAGTTTAGACGGTCGATATTGCCAATCAGAGACCTCTCACGGGTGATTATAGAGTTATCGAAAGCATAATAACCGCTCTATTCTGTAAAGAGTATGGACGGTCGATATTGCCAATCAGAGACCTCTCATGAGTGATTATACGATAGGACGTGTGGGTAAAAACGCTGGAATACAATTTCATACGGACATTAGAGACGAATTGAGAAAGTCATAGCATGATTCCAGGTGAGTGAGTAAGTTTATTACAAATCCGGTCGGCGTGTCTCCTAAAATTTACATTTTTGTCCACAATAATGAGTAAGAATGTGACGTACGTGATTTTTGTTATCGGGTGACCAATGTGGAGATAACTGAACTAGTGGAAACTGAAGAGAAGGCGCGAGTGAAGGAGGGATGTAAAGTGTTGGGTACACTAAAGAGTGTAATGAGCTGTAGGACGTTAGGGATGGAAGCAATGAGAGGGCTGTATGAGGGTGTTGTTGTCCCAACTGTGCTCTACGAAGCTGAGGCTTGGAGGGGTGAGAGCAGAGGAGAGAAGAAGGTTGAATGTTTTAGAGATGAAATGTTTGAGGAGCATTGCTGGAGTAACGCTGAGAGACCGGATCATCAACGACGTGGTTCGAATCAGAACAGGGATGATGAAGAAGTTGGAGGACAAAGTGGATCCTCGTGTTCTGAGATATTCGGGCACATGGAGAGGAAGGATGAAAGGAGATTGGTGAAAAGGGTGATGAATGCGGAGGCGAGTGGTCGCAGGCCTAGAGGTAGACCGAAGTTTGGGTGGATGGATGGTGTGAAGCAGGCGTTGGGAAGGAGAGACATGAATGTGGAGGTGGCGAGAGAGCGTGCAATGAACAGGCGTGAGTGGAGAATGGTTGTGAATGGTTGATTTTGACGCTGCTCTGATGTGCTTTCCCGCCCTTGGCATCCCGCTGTCGGGATGGTCGTGGTTGGGGGGGGGGGGCCCGGCCATTATGACGCAGCGAGGG
>SDVV010009385.1:0-16730 GCA_016164225.1 Gammarus roeselii | reverse complement strand
TTTATTTCCTCTGGGAAAACGGCACTTTGATGGAGATCAGTGTAGTGGTTTAAAGGGCTTGAGCCGGACGAAGGTGGTGGAGACGTAGAGGCAAGATGATGGTGTTTTGGTTACATGATACAGGAGGAGGGAGGGAGGGAGGGAGAGAGGGAGGAGGGCAGTTTTCTCGCTTCTTAAACAGGATGTTTCCGACAACCAGCTCCTGCTCCATGCATAAATGAGGTTTTCTCCACTGTCATTCCTACCATAAACGCCATACCTCCCTATCACATTATCCACTGCTGTATCTCCCACTCACTCATTAAGGTCGCCACAACCACATTGAATTGACTTCCAAAACACTCAATACACTCGCTCAGGTGAGTCCAAAATTGCTCCCTCTCCTCCTCGCTCTTCTCGCTACCAGGTCCGTACACGCTCACAATACTTAAAAATTGCTCCCTCTCCTCCTCGCTCTTCTTGCTACCAGGTCCGTACGCGCTCAAAAAGACTCATTTTTCTACGCCAAACTTTACCTCCACCTACATCAATCTTGAGGACACCTCTTTCCACTTAGTAACCCTACTAGTCAGTCGATCACTCAATAACAACACCACACCTTATTGTGCCCAACCTTCATCCACGCCCGACTTCCTTCCACTTACCAATCGAAACTGTATCTGTATTTTCTTTGACTTTTGGAAGGCAAACGATACAGCCTGGCGCTTTGAAAATTCATTGAAACAGAAATCCACTGGTTAGAACTAAAAACCACTCGCTAGAACTGAATTCCACTCGTTAGAACATAACTCACACTCGCCCTTACCCATCAACTTGGTCTCACTCAGAGCCGATACATCTAACTTCCTCCTCACAGACATCTCACCAATCTCTCGCCTCTTTGCTTCATTCGTATTACAACCACGCACATTCAGCAACCCTAACAATAGCGTTCGGAGAGGCGTGAGCCTCTCTTCCCACCGCTTGTCTTATAGAGGAAAAAAATTGCTGAGGAGGGGATTCCTAACTCCTCGCTCCGCCCCTTATTAGTCGCCTCTTACGACACGCAGGGGTTGAGGCAGCAGCATTCAAATCCCCGGCTACAGGGTTCCCCTTTTAGTCGCCTCCTACCACACGCACGGGTTACGGTAGCAGTATTCCAACACCCCAGCTACTTCTTTTACCAAAACTAAAATTGAATCATCTTTTTCAATTAAAATAAATCATCCTACTCAGCTGATCCTACTTCGTATAACTTCAACACGTTTAGAAATGAAAAGATATTTCACAATATTGACTTTGAATATTAAATATTAAGGATTCAAATTGTTTCAAAAAAGATGAAAAGTTGCCAATTGAAAAAGATTGCAAACCATGTAATCATTTATCATTGTAATCATTAATTAAGCAGCAGACACAGTAACTACATGTACACGATTGGTTTCCAGATTTCAAGTGTATGTAAATTGTTGATTTTTTTTGTGGTTAATCAAAGTACCAATAGGCCTGTTGTTGTCTTCCTACACTTGTAAACAAAGCTGAAGTGCGCCGCTGGAAGAAAAAGCGCTCTCCGAGACTTCAATGAATTACTTCAGAAGCAGCAAAAACAAAGAAAAAATAATCCAGTTTCCGGAACAAAAAATCTTTCGACTTGTGGTTTTCACTGAACAAGATCAAGGGTGATCTCTTGCAACGAAGTACTTGCTTTAACTGGTATTGATAATAAATAACGTATCAAGCAGGTTAACTGGCACCATCCCTCAGGCGATGAGGGGGAGAAGCAACAGATGACTATAGTTGAAAACTTTCTCAAGTTTGAATGTGGAACTTCTTGCTCAAGTTTGATCACTTTAATTCCATAAATTAAGGAAGAACCCATTGCAAAACATGTTCACAGTAATAATTCATGACATTGAAACCGCAAACAAATCAATAAGAATGATATGAAAAACATTGAAACCAAATAAACATAACATTATATGGTTAATTAGGAAATGTATTTTAACAACCTTGTTTTGATGCGATCTTATCATTACCCTAGTTCCATTGCCTGCTTTCCCAAATGTCAATTGAAACTCTCAAAATTCATTGGGAACTATTCTCGGGATAGAAAGATATGCAACATCCATAAAAAGTTGTTCAGTAGAATAAAAAACTTCCCCAACAAGCCACGTGTCCGCTTTCGATTGGCTGTGCGTTTAGAAAAGTCGAAACATTTTCCTCACAGACACCAGCTCCAACTGCGTCCCGACTGACACGTCCTCTAAGACCCTCACCTACAGGGGCCAGTCATTGTGATCCTAGCGTTCCAGAAGTACTAGAGGCCACCTCGCAGGCGGCAGGTCAGCGTTAAGCTCGCATTCGCCCTGATGCGGTAGTGCGCTAATGTATGGCCGTCCTCCAATGTCTGGGTTCCGTACAGCAGACGCTGATGCTGGGGCTCAACACTCGTCGCCTGAGCCACGAGGGTGCGCAGCTGAGTGACTGTAACGGTTTGGAGGTTGACTTGGAGGGTGTGGGTGCGGTTCTGGGTGTCGGTCACGAATATCTGACTCTGGAAAGGAAATTTAAGAGCTAGAAGAGTCGTCAACCGTCATGAGCGCACCTCATAATCTGCAGTAACCTCTGTGTTGTTTGAGAGAACATAGCAACAAAATCGTAAGAAGACTAATGCACTCTGTAAGATTCAAGATGGATGTTTGGGTGACTAATGCACGCTGTAAGATTCAAGATGGATCTTTGGGTGACTAATGCACGCTGTAAAATTCAAGATGGATGTTTGGGTGACTAATGCACGCTGTAAGATTCAAGATGGATGTTTGGGTGACTAATGCACGCTGTAAGATTCGAGATGGATCTTTGGGTGACTAATGCACGCTGTAAGATTCGAGATGGATTACAGTGTTTTTGAAGAGATTATAAGCAAGTGCATGAACAAAGTTACTTGCACTTTCTTAGATTTGATACAGAATTTTTTACTTGCGCTCAGTTATGTGACAGTCCTGAAACACAATTATCCAAGAGATAGTTCTGAAATCTAAGTGGTATACAAGCAAAGGAAAAAATGCAACGAGATACAAAAGTAGAGGTTGTACAGAGACTCGGATTGTCCCGAAATAAAGGAGGCAAGCGTATAGGCGCATCGATGGACCGAGAAACTAGGCATAGACAAATAAAGGCATCAGTGTCGGCAGTGCCGCAACATTTATCATCTTAAAACTGAGGAAGACATGGGTAAAGTAAAGATTACAATATAAAAACTGAGTAAGATGGCGTGGGAGAGGAGCATGCTCTCAGTTCAAACCATCAACAGGCATGGTGAAACAAAAGACCGAGAAGAGCGATTGACTTTGATATTAGAATGAATGATTCCAGAAGCAGCAAAAACAAAGAAAATTCAAGTTTCTGGAACAAAATTTCTTCCAACTTGTGGTTTTTACCGAACAAGATCAAGGGTAATCTCTTGCAACGGAGCAGCCAACTCACGAGTATTCCGTACAGAGACAAAGCTCTCCGTAAGTAGATTCATCATAAAAATATAATCTTGCAGAAGATACAGAAGACCGAGACCTTGCGACGAGGCGCAAATCACAAGGAGGAACACATTCGATCAAAAATGTAGGCAATTCTTCTTCATAGGTAGTATATAGCTGAAAAAAAGACGAAAAGAACCGACATCCCAACTATTCATAGGCACGCCCAATGATACCAATCCTCTGAGATGCAGACTCGGAAACCCTGCTGGAGTGCTCTGAAACGTCGGTTTAGCATCAAATGTCACACCGAGAACTCCTATTTGAGGGGTGATCAACAATTCCGACAGCATTCAAGATACGAACTGAGAGTCGAGGAACCGCAGTTCGACAACGCAAGATAACCATTGTTTGTTTCTTGTTAGCCTTAAATTTTAGTGACCAGTCAGAGAACTATTAGTATGTGGATGAAGCTGGTGGTGGGGAACAGTTTGTTCAAGAAGCTAGATGTCTACTAGTTCACATGATCAAAGATGGTCCATGATGGAAGTGAGTGAAAGGAATGTGGCTAGCAGAACAGCTGAGTTCCAGTATGCGTTGAAAAGAATAAGACATCGTGAGAGGGCAAGGTCTAGTGACCGGGAGGCCTTTAGGGCTGCGGTGTTGAGAGTGCGAAAAATGTGTGGTGCGCGCGCAGTGTGGGCGGTTGTAGGAAGAATGGTTGCGAGAGGTGAATGTGGCACAGAAGAGAAGAGCTTTTTAGGAGTGGTTGCAGGTGAGGTTTGTGGCGGTCTATAACAGCTAGATCGAAAGAAGAGAAAGAGGTGAAGCGTGTGATGAGAAAAAATAGACACGATGCTAGATAGAGAATGCAGTTGTGAGAGAATTTTAAAAATAACAAGATGTTATGATGTTCTGAAAAGAGGTAAAAAAAAGGTGAGGAAGGGAGAGACGAGGAAGGAGGAAAAGTTGGTGAAAAATGTCAACGTCCGGTTGTTGTTGATGCTGCGTATTCCCGGTTGCCATCTGCAGGTCGAAACCGTTGTCAGCGTATAATCTCGAAAACCCCGATACCCACAGACTTGGCATATTGGGACGAAGGGGAGAAATGTTTCCGGCTTAGGGTCGTAGTGGAGAGTGCAATTTCTGACATCAGTATTTACTGTGTGGTTGGGTGGCTGTCAATATAGCCATCCGTGTGGTATATTCATGTTGATGTCAACAGGAGGGCATTGTTACTTGCAGTTTCCAGTGTGTTCATGTCCCTCAGCCATAGTGCGTGTAGGAATGACCTCATGTGGGACGAAGATTAGTGTTAGAACCAAAGTTGAACTTGATATTTTGAGGCAAAGAATAATTGGGATTGTTCACGAGACCCTGTCGAAATACACAGTATATTTCTGGAGGCTTCGGTGTCTTGAAAGTGTCGGTATGCCAGAGGCGCAACGGGCGCACATACTGCGTCGACGTCAACGCCGCAGAGACGACGCGCACGTCATTCCCAACTGCGAGGATATGAAACAAGGGTTGTTGAGAGACTTTTGCTGGGGTCGGTGTCCCGAACGTCGCCACCGCAGGCAGGGCCTTCTGATGGAGGGAGCCTGCCTAACTCATGTGGGTCCCCTCACAGAGAGTTCGAGGTGGGCTGAGTATTTTGACGGTGTGTTGGTTGATGAAGATGCCAGAGAGGTTGACATTATTACTGTGGGTTGTGGTGCATGGATGTCGGTTTGGGGAGCAAGAATTGTCGCTGGCATTACTAAAAAAGAGGTAAAGAAGGCGGTAGAGAAAATTAGAGCAGAGAAAGCGCCTGGTTTAGACGGTTTTGGGGAGTTAATAAAGAGTGAAGTAACGGTAGTCGAATGCATGGCGAAGCTACAAAATCTGAGTTTTGTAGGGGGCGTGGTACCGATTGAGTGGCGCAGTGCTTGCATCGTACTGCTGTGTAAGGGCAAAGGAGTTGAAAATGAATGCAGCAACTGAAGTGGTTTGAGTTGGTTTTGGGTGGTGGATAAGCTGTTTAAGAGAGAACACTAATCAGGAGCTTTAAAACTGGAAGTGAGCGTGTAGATGAGATTTTTGCCGCGAGACAAGTTTCGATGTTGGCAGCAGAGCATATGTCAGAGTAGGGAGCAAGGCGACAGCTTGGTTTCCAGTGAAAGTAGAACTGTGACAAGGTACGTCATGTCTCTCTATTCAATTTCTACCTGGATGAAGTGGTCAGGGAGGTGAACACGAGCGTGTTTGGGTGAGATTATGAGTGTTTAGGAGAAAATGGACGGAATTGACAGTTAAATCAGTTTCTTTTGCGAATGATACGTCACTGGTGAAATATTTGGAGAAGTTGTATATGCAAGTGGAGGAGTCTGGTAAGTCAGTGAAATATTCGTTGATTGACGATGCAAGCGGAATTAGTGTCCATATAAATGTAGAGTTGTTGGAGAAAGTTCAGCATTTTAACAACCCGGGCTCGCATGTAAAGAAGACTGGACAAGTGGAAACAAAGGTGAAATCTAGCGTGAAAGAAGAGTGTGAAGTGTAAGGTGCACTGAATAACGTAATGAGCTGTAGGACATTCAGTATGGAAGCAGAGAGAGGATTGTATGAGAGGGTAGCTGTCTCAAAGGTGCTCAATGTGGCTGAGACGTGGTGAGAAGAGTAGAAGAGAAAATAAGGTGAATGTTTTCGAGATGAAATGTTCGAGAGGTATGACCGGAGTAACGCAAATAGATGATAGGGGATTGGTGAAAAAGTTTACGAAAGCAGAGGTGAGTGAGCGTAGGCCTAGATAAAGAAAAAAATAAGTTTGGATGGATGGTGTGAAGGAGGTTTTATTGAGAGCTGCTAATGGATAAACGAGAGTAAAGAATAACTGTGAATGGATTAATTTGACGCTTTTCAGTCTCGACGAGAAACGGGATAGACATGGGTGGTCGAGGACCCGGACAATTATGACGCAGCAGAAATAAACAGTGGAAGCAATCAGGCCCTGATACAGACACTACTCTCAGAAATCTCTCCCGGCCAGAATTTAGTGCTGCGGGGTCCTGGCCGAACACTTTAGCGTCTAAGGGTCAAGTTTCAATATGACTGTGAATGCTTGAGAGGAGCGTGAGTTGCGTCTTACTTTCGACCAGCCCTCTTCTGGTAGATACGGTCTTGCGTCTGTATCTGTAGCCGAGAGCATATTAGCAGCGTTGAAAATGAACAAAAGCCATCTATCAGGTAGCCTGCACCTTGGCGCCTACTGCCGACTATCTACTATTAGTTTACCTCCTCAATTCTACAGCTAGCCATCTACTGCTCTTAGTTTAGCTGGATGATTCTACAGCGGACCTGGATCCGCCTTTTCAGTTCTGCATAGGATCTGCCTCCTTTGTTCTACGTCCGACTATTTTCTAACCTTGGTCTGCCTGGGCTTGATGTTGTTCCTCAAGTGCAAGGTCTCCGCTACTCGGAGCTTATCGTCGTCGGACATGCCGGAGTGGCCGCGTCCTGCAGCAGCTGACGGTACTCGCGGCATGTTCTTGGTTCTGTTCGCGGGGTGGATGAGGCTCTGCACTATCGGCAGACTGTTCATGTCTTCCTTGGCCCAATCTTGACGACACTGCGGGCAGAAGCTTTTGGCGCTGTTCCGTAGACATTCCAGGCAAGACCGGCAGAAGCAGTGGCCGCAGGGGAGCTTCAAAGGCAGCTGGGAGTTTTGGTTAAAATCTTCACTGCAGATATTGCAGACAGGGAACTGGGGAGGACTCTGCAATATTGAATATATGTGAAAATTATAATATAAGTCAGGATGAGATTTGGATACAGATCGACAATGAGAATACGCTAGGCAAGTGAGAAATTTTCTTCAGGTGGTTATTCATTAATTCTAATCCAGCAGGTCTTTGATACAAATAGTGTTGCAAATTAAAAATCTTTGTTTAAATAAATAAAAAATATATTTCGTGTTTTTTTAATCAAGTGTTTATTCGAAGTTATTTACAAGGAATTGTATACAATCATACTTGGCAAAACCAGAGCTACTAAAGACAACTATCTCTACACTAGAGTGAGCGTATGTTTCTTTTATATTTCTATACCTAGTTCCTGTTATAATTATGATTATCTATATTCTAGATGGGAAAATGTAGATACATCCAGTCATATGCAGGCTCAGTGTCGAAAACATACCCAAAAATACCCGTCTCCAATATGTCCTTAGCTGTTGCGAGAACATGAACGAGCTCATTTGTTGCATTGAACTAGCATCTCTTATACGTAACCAAATACATTACTCAATAGAGTTGTGCCCTGATTCAATGTAGCCATACCATATACATTACTCGATAAAGCTGTACCCTGAATTTAATGTATTGAAATATTGTAAAAAGACACGAACGTACTCATTTTTTCCATAGAACTAGCAAGTTTTAAGGTGAAACCAAGCACATTTACTGATACAATTGTACTCTAAATTAAGGGTGTATTTTAGAATTAAATACGTAGTAAATTAACTGAAAACCACAAGGAATCTCATGAATAAACGATTTTTCTTACTTTTCTGTTTCTCTTATGGACTTGATACACAAGGTCAATTGACTGTCAGCATCACGCGTATCAAATCTGCATTTATAAATCATTAATTGACTTATCCAATGCGGTCTACAGCGGTTCCATACAATGACTACTGGCATTTAATGTGTATACTGATATGTTAGAGAGCTATGCTCCTGCATGACGATAACAACCTGTTAGACGAGGAAGCTTGTAATGAACACCTTAATGTGGATTATGCTTCTGCATAACGATAACAACCTGTCAGACGAGGCAGCTTGTAATAAACATCTCAAATTGGATACTGATTCAATAGAGAGCTTTGCTCCTGCATGACGATAACAATCGGTCAAACGAGGCAGCTGGTAATAAACATCTCAACTTGGATACTGATTCAATAGAGAGCTTTGCTCCTGCATGACGATAACAATCGGTCAAACGAGGCAGCTGGTAATAAACATCTCAACTTGGATCCTGATTCAATAGAGAGCTTTGCTCCTGCATGACGATAACAATCGGTCAAACGAGGGCAGCTTGTGATGAACACCTTGAATTGGTCTTGAAGGGTATGTTTCAGATAAGCACAGGAGAGATGATACGTTACCTTGATGCTTCCTACTAAGCTGCTAGATAATACTAAGGATATAAGGTTATCTATGATAGCTGCCTATTGCCAATAAGCTTCGAAATATAGTTCTTTCCCTAACAAATGTTTAGAAGTCTCATATTCATCCGTACTTTACTTCAGGATAAGTTAATCTTGTTTAAAAATATATTATTTCGACATAAAATAAAATAGGTGAACGTTGATTAGTAGTTTGTATATTATTAGTAGCTAACCAAAATCTATTTGTAGGTAATGGTTGTCATCAGTGCTTCAGAGACAATAGAATTCGCAGCTTTTATGCTGCGAATTCATTCGGAAATTTGAAAAAATATTCAACAATCATTATTGGCAAATTATTTTGATTTGCAAGGTACTAAGAATGTACAGGTCTCTTGGAGCATGAAGCCATTAGCTCTTATTGTTGTCTAGACGTGAATAAGAGCCACTTGTTAGAGAGAGGAGCTGTAGATAATCCCACTGTACCAACTCTCTTAAAGGCCCAGTACACTCTCAGACACCGTTCAACTGGATACGATATAGATATACACGAATGCCCCACAACAATGACTGGTTCGTAGATTATAATTTAGCTACTGACCTATAAAAAATTCAATAAAAAACATCACCCGCTTTCCAAATTTTAATCTAAGCAAAAATTGGCGCCCGCTTTACATTTATGTGTAGACATACAGCCGTTTCCTGCTGGTTAGGAGGGTGGCTAAGATAGGCAGACATAGAGGGGGGAGGCGCTCAATCTCCCTGCCACAAGACCGCCGTGTCCATGCCGAGGCTCGAACTCGCGACATGCAGCACCAGAGGCTGACACTGCAGTCTTACACACTAACCACTTGGCCACGGCGGCCTGTAGCCAATTACATTGGCTACTGTAATTTTTGCTTTGCATTACTTGAATGTTGCTCATACAGCTAGCCTACTTACCCCAACAGAAGCGAGCGCGCACCCAATACCAATGATCTCATAGAACACTTGGACCTCCAATGATGTGGCATTGGCAACAGCTCAAGTGCATTAATAAAACTGTTTCGAAAGAGTGCGGTAGGATGTTGAATGTTTCGGGTCTAGTGCAGCGCATGCACAACCACTTCAGTCTTGACCCTGACGATACACTAGAGGTGCAATCGGTACTCATTCAAATGCACAAGAAACAATACAGCATATTTTGCATGTGCATCCCTCTATCCAGCTCATGTCAACCGCATAACCAACACGAAGAACACCAATCGCATTAAATGACCCAGACAAATTCACTCGCAAACCATCCAACCCTATCGCATTAAATGACCCAGACACATCCACTCGCAAACCATCCCTATCGCATTAAATGACCCAGACACATCCACTCGCAAACCATCCCTATCGCATTAAATGACCCAGACACATCCACTCGCAAACCATCCAACCTTATCGCATTAAATGACCCAGACACATCCACTCGCAAACCATCCAACCCTAACACTCAATTGACCTCTCCTGACGTCTCATTTTGCTCTCCCAATTTCCCTCTAAACTGTCCATAGGCAGTCCACCAGGACATGTCTTATCACCTCTCAAAATTCACTTCATATCGATTGACGCTGCCACAAAACACTTCATTGCAGTGTTTAAACTCGCCGGCAGACAACACATACTCGTCGGGATCGTCCGTGGCTTAAATTCAACTTGCTCAGTCTCTGTTAAGCACAACTTTCAGCCGCAAAACTACTCCGGTAATACCCCCCTCCAAAAAAATAGGTAGAAAACTCTTAATCAGAAATTGAGCGGGATGTGCTGGCAAACATCACAATGGAAGTTACGAAATTTTGGTCAAGAGCCTCATAAACATCTAGACACACGAGACAATCCTACCACCCAACACTCATACCATCAAATTGTAGATTGACCCAAACATTGGCTCTACCTTCACGTTGCCCATTAGCCGCCATCAGTCACACTGAAAACCTATCAGCAACGGGTGCTTAGGGCATACAGGGCTCGTAATGGTCTGGAGCCAGAAAAATTGTTTAAAAGTGCTTAAAATAGGCAAAAAATAGTGGCTAAATAGGTTCAAGTCGTGACACAATAGAGACCAATTATAACAACAAAATTTGCCAAATTATCAACTGAATGCTCTTCTTGTTATTATTAACTCAACTGTCAGGATGGATTACAACTGAATGTTTTCGATAAACACGGATTAATCACTTCCTAAAATTTGAATTTGTAAAGCTATTTCGTGAGAAAAGCATCGCAAACAATATTACATAATTTGCGTAGCTAATTGACACAGTATTTTTTTATGAAGACCCACTCGGGGCTCTCCCCAGATCAATCTAACAGACAAGGATACAAATGTCCGACTTCGTTACCGTCTGAATTCTTTACCCTAATTTCACAAAATGAATAAAAAATAATTACGCAGTGAAAAAGGCAACACGGTTAACTATACCATAATAAATAAATAAATGACAAAGTTTTCGATTTATTCGTTACATTTGAATTAATATAATTTTAGATGTGAATACAAAAATTAAACGATTTCTAATTCAGTATTGACGCTGCCTTCAAATCTGAACTATGCAACTCACAACGTTCAGATTCGAGCAGGGTTGGAAATGTTAAAATTACTACAGGAATACCAGATCCTGTTGTAATTTAGGCACATTATCTACATCCTATGAAGAATTCAGATTCGTCTGAAACTACATTCACATGGTTTATGTAAAATATTTGGTGAATAAAATTTAAGAGAGTGACTTTGAAATGCAAGTAGTTAATTTTAGTGACTTTTTGGCTGTTTTTCGTACAAATTGTGTGGTGTTGGTGACGGCTCAGAAATGGTGATTTTCTGTTAGAATAGTGACCCAGTACGAGCTTTGTGGCATATAATACATTCCTCTTAAACACCTTTGTCCCCACGCTATCAAGACTCTCACAGACATCTTCAACACATTATTCTACACCGTACCCAAAACATGGAAACAAGCTATAATCATATCCATCCAGAAACCTAACAGAGTCCCCACAAATCCACCCTCATACAGACCGATTTCTCTCCTCCCGAATCCATCGAAATTTTTGGAGACTGATTCTAAACTAAATGAATGGTCGTATCTACTGCCCTCTACACAATACGGTTTCAGGACGTAACACTCCAGGACCACACTTCTCACCAACCTCACATAACCAGCCCAACGCTGTGCGTACCCTGGTATCCGCCATTGACATCAGCAAGGTCTTCGACGCAGTTTCGAGACACGTTCTCATAACCAAATACTCAACACACATCCATACAAATTACACACACATCCATATAAATTACAAGCCGTGGTTTGTTTATCTCTCCATGGTGGGCATGCGCCCCCAGTTCTGTGCCAACACGGATGCGCCACTACCCAAATGTTGTCTCCTAGGGCTCCATCTTCTCCCCTTCACTCTTCAACGCTTTCTTACACAACCTGCCCTTATCAACACACCCTAACACCTAGTTCAGTTCACACGCGGTAGACCTCACATTCACACAACACCACACACACGAGACCGTAGCAGCACACTTCCAGCAGTACCTGAACTCTCTTGGAGTTAGATTGCAGCATCACAGAATGGATATGTCAGCACATTGTTTCGATATGAGTGGGAAACAATTCTTTTACAAAAAGACAGTGGGCCAGGCTCATCCCTGCCAGCACCTACTGAACCCACGTCAAACCTACAGAAATATACCTAACACCGGCAGCACGCTTCAGCTCATTTCACACAACAAATCGAGGCAGGGGTGCGGGTACCACACTGCTCTCCAATCATCCCAATGTAGGACATCATCAGTTTTTTTCAGATGTGTTGGTCTAACATAAAGGCCTGCACAGGTCGTAACGTTCCCAACATGGAACATGTCGTTGAGTATCCATAATTTCTGGCGGTGCGCTGGTTGCGGCTCCACGGGCTACGGTACAACGACAGCTGGAATACCCTTGGCTAAGCGGACGGAGAGCGGTCAAATATTGCGTCAACACATATCTAGTACGTATCATACAAGAAAAACCGCCTTGCATGCACTTTGCGTATAAAAGTTTTGAACTCATTAGAATATTATATTGTTTATCCTTCTCGACACATCTTCGTCGTTCTGATTAATTCAGCGTGAACACGATTCGTTGCTTCTGCAAGTAAAATTTTACTTATATATAATTTAAGGTGGTTCACTCTAAATTGATGAACAATTATTGAAAAAAGAACCTTATTCTCGACGAACAGATAAATATAAATTGTTAGCTGCTTCGGGCCTTTCAATCAAGGCATGATGAATGAGTGATGCGATTCTTCGTCCTTTTGTTACTCCTTGTCATAAATAGTACAAGTTTACAACAGGAAAAATTGTTATATATTCAACTGATTGAAAATACTTTTATGTTGCATCAAAAAATACTTATTATAGTTAATCATTTACCTGAGTCATGCCTGGTATGGAGGCAGAGCTACACCCACGAGATGCAGAAGTCTGATCTTGTCCCGGTGGGATCAGGTCGAACACCACCGGGAGCTTCGCCACATTAGTGTGCCCCCACTTCTGGCGGCAGCTGGGGCAATCTTGGCGTTCGTCGTCCTCCTGGATGTTGAGGCAACTCTTGCAGAAGGCGTGATGGCAGGGCAGCAATAGTGGCTTGCGATCATCTCCATCAAAGTCTTGGCGGCAAGCCCCACACACGGGGAAAGGCAAGAACTCCGACGAGGGGCTGGAAGCGCTCTGTATAGGGATAATTTAATGAGTAACAAAATTAAGAAACGGACACACTATATCGGCAGTGTGGTGTTGTGTGCAGGGACATGATCTCGTGGAAAACTTATGCAGCCTTTCTTATGGTAAAGACCCAGTCTAGGGTCTACATTTTTTATCGACCTGTTTCTCTACGTAAAATTTAAAAATTATAGTAGGTACATACGATTTTGTATGATGTGTAGCTACAAATTATGTGTTGGCACTGAGTGCGACGAAGTTGAATGGTAAGGGTGTGTGTGAGTTTGATGTGGTAGCAAAGTGGAAGAAAGTCGGGGAGAAGGAAGGTTGGGCACGAGAAGGTGTGGTGTTGATATTGAGTGATTGGTTGGCTAGTAGCGTCACCGAGTGGATGGAGGTGTCATCAAGATTGATGTGGGTGAAAGTTAAGTTAGGCGTAGAAAGATTAGATAGATGGGCATTTGTGAGTGCGTACGGGCCTGGTAGCGAGAGGAGCGAGGAGGAGAGGGAGCAATTTTGGACTGGCCTGAGTGAGTGCATTGAGAGTTTTGGACCTTAATTCAAAATGGTTGTTCTTGGCGACCTTAATGCAAGAGTTGGAGATGTAGTGGTGAAGAATGTAATAAGGAGGTGTGGCGCTCCTGGTAGAAATGACAGGGGGAAAAATCTGACAGGTCTGAATGAGATAGGAGCGGGTGGTCGGAAAACAGATTGTTCAAGAAACGAGATATCCACAAGTACACATGGGGAAGGTTGGCCCATGGTGCAGTGGTAGAGAGCAGTGATGGATTTTGTGCTGATTTCAAGGAGAGTGGTCGGAAGGTTGTTGGATGTGCGGATGTTGAGAGGGGAGGCTGGAGGAGTGTCTCAATCTGCTGATGCAAAGGAAAATTATGAGAGGAGCGGAGGCGGAATGGAAACAAAAGAGTGTGAGGAGGAAGAGAGGTAGTAGTGAAAGTGAGTAAGCTGAAGGTGAAATGCAGTGCTAAGAAGTTCCACCAAGCTGTGGGGGATGAATATGACCATGTGAGAGGGCAGGGCCTTCGAGATGTGGAGGAAGAATGAGAGACGTTCAGAGTTGTGCGAAGGGTGTTTGTGGTATGCGTCGTGTAGGCGGGTGCAGAAGGAAGAGCTGCGAGTGGTGGAACGAGGAGGTGAAGTAGTAGTAGTAGTAGTAGTAGCAGTTGCTTCTGTTTTCCACCGGAGTCCCAACGCGAAGTTAATGCAGACTCCCCCGTAGGGCAATTGAAGAGTGGCAAGTAGGCGCAGCGTAGATTGAGTAGGTTCAACGTAGATTCCGAGTAGGTTTAACGTAGATTCGTGTAGGTTTAACGTAGATACAGAGTAGGTTTAACGTAGATACAGAGTAGGTTTAACGTAGATAACGAGTAGGTTTAGCGTAGATTCCGAGTAGGTTTAGCGTAGATTCCGAGTGGGTTTGACGTAGATTCCGAGTAGGTATAGCGTAGATTCAGAGTAGGTTTAACGTAGTAGGAGCAGTAGCCGCTTCCGAGCTACACCGGAGCCCCAACGCGAAGTCGTTGCTCGCCACCCTGCAAGGCCCATGCGGGCGTCTAACAAAACATAATTATATAACCAGTACAAGATAGATCACCATGAAAAAAAGGGCGCAGGTAAATAATAGAGCCCGCGAAATAGGAAATACTAAAATAAAGTGTTAATGATCTATAAAATGAATAATCATCCATCCACCCCAACGAATGGGTGAAATTGGCGGTGGCGCAGAAAATAAAAGCCTTTGAGAAGTGGTCGCAAGCGAGGTCGATGGTGTCCTCTGACGACTATTGACAAAAAAGGAAAAAAGGGAAGCAGGGGGTGAAGAGATCCAAAAGAGACGCTGATGCCAGGTGGAGTAGATGGTCGTGCCAGAATTTTGAGATGTTCTGGAAAGAGGTGAAGGAGACGAGAGACGGGTAAACCAAAAAAGAGATGACAGTAAAAGATGAAAACGGACAGTTGTTGTCAGAAAGTGATGCACGGAAAAGGTGGGCCGAGTATTTTGATGAGTTGTTGAAATTCGAGGATGAGACAGGCTGACATCGTTTCTGTGGGTGGTGGTGCACGGATTTGGAAGATACTTGTTGCGGACACTACTAGGGAAGAGGTTTAGGAGGCGGTAGAGGTGATGGAGAAGGAAAAGTCTCCGGTTTGAATGGTGTTGCGACCGAGTGCCTGAAAAGAAGGTAATGGTTGTCGAATGGCTGATGAGGCTACTGAATCTGAGTTTTGTTGCGGTCGTGGTGCTTGCATTGTTCCGCTGTACAAGGGTAAAGGAGATGAACATGAATGCTGCTTTCGTCACCCTCTTCACCAATCTACTCCCTTCACCCATCTTCACCATGTGCTTGAACCATCCCACTTGCGTATCAACTCTGTACTCGAACTACTTCACCATCCACGGTCTGATTCGAACCGCGTCGTTATTGATCCTGTCTCTCAGCATCACTTCAGTCATGATGGTGAAAAAGTTCGAGGACAGAGTTGATACGCATGAAGAGTAGATTGGTGAAGAGGGTGATGAAAGCAGAGGCGAGTGGACGTAGCCACGTAGAACTACAAGGTAGATGGAAGTTAGGGTGGATGGATAGTGTGAAGCAGGCATTGGGAAGGAGAGCCTTGAAAGAGGAGGTTGAGCGTGTAATGGATAGAGGGAGAGGGGGGGGAAATAATTGTGAATGGATAAATTCTGACGCTGCCCTGAAGTGCTTCCCGCCCACGGCATCTCGTTGAGTGACGGGATAGTCAAGGGTGGGGGGCGGTCATTTTGACGCGGCGGGGATCAACCGGTCATACAGTCGAGCCCTGCTGCTGACTCTGACCGCACTCATGACCAGGGTGTATTGCGGGGTCTTCCGGCCGGAGCCTTTAGCGCAAAAGGGCTGCGTTGTGTGAGTGTATGAGAGTATAAGGTGCATCTTGCCATCGGCCACTCCCCTTTCTGGGGATTCGGACTAATGTCTGATTCTGTATGTAGCTATAAATAGATGTAAAGCAAAACACATATTATGAATAATTTTCTTCATACATCCCCGTTACAAATAATTGTGGATCATGTTACTATAGTTATCTTGCTAGGTGAAAGACAAGGCGTAAAATAACCTTATTAGCATGCCACGTCACACGAAGATGGATGCAAATGCCAACTACACTGCTGAGGTTGCAAGTGCCCACTTCATCGAGGACGCAACTGCGCACACCATGTGCTTACATGACCGAAGGTGCAAGTGCCCATAACATCCCTGACGGAACAGTTCTCACCTCACCAAATTTGCTAGCATAGATACTGATGATATAGATGATATGTATCACTACAAACCCGCTTCGCTCGGTTTACACAAGTCTAGCCATAAAAATGTAAATCGCAATGCTTCGGAAAATT
>SDVV010009384.1:0-16730 GCA_016164225.1 Gammarus roeselii | reverse complement strand
GTTCAGTGGTTCAGATACTCATGAAGAAGAGTTCAGTGGTTCAGCTACTCTTGAAGAAGAGTTCAGTGGTTCAGCTACTCTTGAAGAAGAGTTCAGTGATTCAGCAACTCATGAAGAAGAGTTCAGTGGTTCAGCAACTCATGAAGAAGAGTTCAGTGGTTCAGCTAATCTTGAAGAAGAGTTCAGTGATTCAGCAACTCATGAAGAAGAGTTCAGTGGTTCAGCTACTCTTGAAGAAGAGTTCAGTGGTTCAGATACTCATGAAGAAAAGTTCAGTGGTTCAGATACTCATGAAGAAAAGTTCAGTGGTTCAGATACTCATGAAGAAAAGTTCAGTGGTTCAGATACTCATGAAGAAAAGTTCAGTGGTTCAGATACTCATGAAGAAGAGTTCAGTGGCTCAGCTACTCATGAAGAAGACATTTCATCAGTGGTAGACACGCAGACTGGTGCGTACAAGAACGGAAAGATTATCGTCACTATGCATTGTGGGGTGAGTTAAGAAACCATCCGCCTGCACCGGTGTTTGGTTTCTACGCCGCTTCATGAAGTTCGGTAGGTTTTCAAAATTTGATTAGCTTTTTCGGTAGGTTAGGTGAGAGAGTAAGCTTTGTAGGTTGCACGAGGGATGTCAAAAGGATTGTCGGGCCACTGCGAGTGCGTTGCAACCCATCAGTAAGTGTGTCACGCTGATTGCCACCTGGTGACAACAGGGCTATGGTAGAGCGTTTACGTCCATTAGGTGGTTATTGGTCATCTATGTGCGTTGTTGGTTTTGCTTAGCCCCGGTTTCCCCCTGCGGTGGTGGAAACCGCGCCAGTGCGCCGCCCGAAATCCTCGATACCCACCGACACGCGCGAGTTGAGGCAAGGGGAGGTGGGAGGTGATAAAGGAGTGACCGGCTTAGTGGTGCGGTAGTGTTTTTGTTGCTATCTGAATTAACTTTGTGCGTAGTGTGGCAGTTAACAAATGGCCACCCGTGTGGTATCATTTTAATCGTAAACACCACAACATTGAAACTTGCAACCACACTGCAACGCCCCAACCAGACGCGTGCAGGGATAACCTTGTGTGGAACAAGAAAGTTTTGTAGGTGAAATAATTGGGATTATTCACTAGTCCATGAAAAACAATGTGTATATGTTGTGTCTCTGGTGTCTTGAAAGTCTCGGTGGGCCTGAGGCCCGAGTAGCGCACAGGCTGCGTCCACGTGAACGCCGCAGAGACAGCGCACAAGGCGCAATCTCCAACGGTGAGGATATGAAACCAGATGGGTCGAGGGACTTCCGCTGGGGCTGAAGCCCCAGACGCCGCCAAAGAAGGCAAGACATCTTGATGGAGTTGGTCCGCCTGACTAATGTGGGCTCCCTCGTGGGCGGCATCCATGTGTGTCCGGTGCACAAGCGGTTATTAACACTTGGTCTTTCCTTGGTTTCTTGTTCTTCAACCGAAGGTTTAACGGAAAGCATTTATTGCCCACTCTGTTGCCACATGTCATTCGATCGGGATGTTATATGGGAGTTGATGACATGAAACCAGTCTCGGGAATGTTTTGTGACAAATTGTTCTTGATGGGTAGACGCCAGTTTAGTAAGGGAATCTGCAAGTCTATTTCGTCTTATTCCCAAGTGTCCTGGAATCCAGCAGAATTCGACCGCTTGGCCCGTCTCGGACATTGTAAAGAGATCGTGCTGCATTCTACGAAGAGCAGGGTGTTTATAGTGCAGAGTTTTGAGCTTAGTGAGAGCACTGAAACTATCTGAGAAAACGACCTACTTGCGGATGCGATCTGTCTTAGAAATAGAGATCGTTAATTCGAGTGCGCTACTCCGCACACAGCAGCAGCTTCCATTCCGTCCGTGGTTTTGGAGCACGCAGTCTGTGTATATAAGGCGGTGTTCTGAGTATTGTCCCTCGAGTAGTCTTGAAAATTCTCGGTGGTAAGTGTTGGATGGAGTAGTTGTTTTAGGGTGTATTTAGGTTGACAAACGGGGAGTTGATCATCCACGTTGGTGTGTTGATTTGAAGTATTCAGTTAGAGAATGAAAGCCTAAACGCCTTGCGAATGATGTTCAGCGAGGTCAGTAAGTTGTCCACGCGTAGGGAAAATACAGATAGACACTAAGCCGAAATCCCCCAGCAAGAGGGGTGGCCGACGGCAAGGCGCACCTCACACTCTCATACACTCACACACGCACAACTTAGCCCTTTTGCGCAAAAGGGTCCGGCCGGGAACCTCGCAACACACCCTCCGTGTCTAGTGGACATATATTCTTCTTAGCCGCAAAGGGGCGTGTATAGAAAATGTTGGTGATGTCGTTGAGTGCCGGGTTGTTGATAAGGTAAGGTTCCTAGTCTTGAAATAGGATTGTAATGAGAGTTTGTCATGACGGAGCGGAAGTGGAAGCTCGTTAGCTAGCAAGTTCAGGGATTCGATGGGAATGGAACGGAACGCGCCGGTCGTGATGCGCAATGCGTTCTTTGCGATAATCGAGAAGGGTTCCTGAGTGGTTTTGGCTGCCGAACCGCAAACAATAGCTCCATAGTCAATGCGTGAGCGTAGAATTGTGCTGAACGTCATCCCGGTGCCCACATCGGCGATGAATTTCAAGGATGTTACCAAGCAGGCTGTAATGTGGGGCGGTCATGTGAGTTTAGGGTCCCACACAAGACCCAGGAACTGTATGGATTAATCGTATATTAGAGCTGTATTGTGCCGCGTTAGGGTAGGTTTCAGGTGAAAGCCGGAAGCGAAAATAAAATGCATGCTTTTAGTTTAGACACTTCTGGATTTCATGTTGAATTGTTCGAAGGCTAGGGCGTCTGTATCTAATTTATAGGTCGTCCACGCACGGTGATGATAGCAGTCTTCCGTCACATGGGAGAATGTCGGCTATCTGGTAAATTTTGAGGATAAAAAATGACACTAAAGACGCGTCCTTAATGGACGCCCATTTCTTACGGATACGACGGTGACGGTGTTGCCGACCTTGAACATGAAGGTACGATTTTGCAGAAGCGTCACATGCTTTTTCAACGTCGAAAAATATGGTGACCAAATGTTCTCTTCGGAAGAAAACCTGTCGAATGTCTGATTCTAGTCGTACGAAGTGGCACTTGCGGTAGCCGCACTGGATGATGTTGAGACCTGCATGCATCTCAAGGTCGTCAACATGGCGTGAGTTTATCATTCCATCATCTTACAGAAGACGCTGGTAAGGGTAATAGGGTGATAGTTTCGAGGGTCACTATATCATTTTCTTGGTTTGGGTATCAGGATAACAGATTTCCGATACCCGCGAAGTTTCGCGGGTATGGTCTATAGTATTTTGCAGTTCGTGGAGAGAAAAAGGTTTGCTGTAAAATTTTACGTTTGTTGAAGTAAAAGAAAATGTGTTCACTTGCACTCAAGTTTCTTTGAGTTGGAAAGCAGACGTGCAATTTGCCGACTGCGATATCTGGTTAAAAGTCTATGTTAGTTTATCCGCGATTTCCGCGAAGGAAGAATAAATGGTGCCTCCATCTGAAAGGATGAGGATAGTTCGCTCGGAGAGCCCCTGGATAAGTCTGATTTTTCTCGCACTTGGGGAAGGGGGTGTTTTGGTAATAGTGTTGAATATTGGGTCCAGCATTCTCGTTTCTTCTCTACTTCAAGTTTGCGGAATACGGCAGTTGTCATTTTCCAGGCTATTTGGTTCTTGCGGAACCATGCGAGACGAAAGGCGTGACAGCCTTTCACGCCTTTCTCTTAAGAGCTTCATGCACCTCCCGGCACCACCACGGTTTTGGAAAAAAAGTTGAAGGTGAATATTGGAAGATGCAGGTGGAAGCTACACTTTGAAATTTCTAGTGAAGTGGGTGACGAGTTCGTGTTCTGAGACGTCGTCGGGGATGCCATTCATATCGTGCCACGTGGTATGAGTGAGTATTACTTCCATCTGAATTTCCGGTAGTGAAAAAAAGTTCTTGTGCAGCGGGATTGTTTGATTGATTGGTAAGAAGTGATATGATGACTGGGTCATGGTCTCGGTCGGTCGTGTGTTGAAATCAGAACTCTACTAAACGAGTTGGGGTGTCAGTGTGGGGAGTATATGGATAAGTCGACGGCTGTTTCACTTTCGATGGTGATTCGGCTGGGTTGTCCGTCATTGAGGATAATTAGGTCGGGAGTGTCTATGTTGTTGGCCATTATCAGTCCCCTGGGGTCTGTTGTCATGCATCCCCACATCACGTGTTAGCTGTTAAGGATTCCAAGGAGGAGAACGGGGAAGGGCGGTTGGTTAAGCTGTTCGGTCATTAGTGTTTCCAAGAGATTGTGGCCTCGTGACGAGTAGATAGATACCACTATTATCGGTATTCAAACTCGTATCATCACAGCGGTAGCTTTGAGTTCAGTCTTCACTGGAAAGGGGTGTCAGGTACGATTTGATAGATCATGAGTGCCACTTTAACGTGTGCAGTCACATTATTGCGGAGCTCGCAAAGATGTATGACGTATTGAGTGAAGGTGGCGGTTTCTCTGACTTTGATCTCCTGAAGACCTATTCCCAAAGGTTTATGGTTGGAAATTAGGGATAGTAATGTGACTTTCTTGATTTTAAGTCCCTGGCTGTTCCACTGAAATATTGTGCTGTTGTTCATTTTGAATGCGGTTCACACTCAGATCTTGCTGATTTGAAGTAGCAGTGTGTTTTGCAAGAACTTTCGTGGTGTTCATGTCATTGAGTTTGCCCAGGAGTCCTAGATCACGAGGGTTCGCAGGAGCGTTCGCTTCCTGTAGAACGTGGTTCGCGTCTGTGAGTGCTCTTGTAGGAGGAGGAGGACGAGGGTGTCCGCTGTTTGTGTTCGCTCAATGAGCGAGCGCGCTTTTCTTCGATTGATGTTTTTTTAAACTGAATGGTTAGTTGTGTAACCTGTTGCATATTAGGGTTAGCTGAGGTGCCTAGTTGTTTAACACATCCTCACGCAGGCAATGATCGTTCTCGCTGGTGGAATGTTCTGGAGTCGGCCATTCGAACTGAGGGTTTATTCCCTCACTTTATTTTCCGCTGGATGAGGCCTCGGTCAAGATTCGTAGAAGTCGCTCTACGTTCTGATCTGGACGAGCTGTTGCTCGTGGGCTGTTGCTGATCATTTTGCTTTGTGGCGAGTGAGCATCGGAGAAGACTTCATCTCTTTGCCTTTTTGTTGTTGTGTTAGTGGGCTTCGCTGAGTGGTCGAAAGAGTGGGACGCATCCAACACGATGTCCCCCTGTGAACCGGTGGGTTCATTGATGGGGTCGGTGGGTTCATTGAACCGGTGGGTTCATTGATGGGGTCACTCGCTAGGCTGTGTGCAATGGTGTTACTTCTAGGGAGGGGTGTTGAGGTCTTGTTATTAGGTTGTGTTGACGATGTGTAGATATCATCTGAGGGGTTGGGTTTTCTTGTAGATTTAACTGCTTTGACATAATTAGGACGAATTATGTTGTCGTCGTGCCAGATTTGACTGGCTTGTTGTCGTGTGACTCTGCAGTGGTTCTGTATAATAGTAATCTTCTCCTGATCCATGTGCTATTGGCATTCGCGGTCGCCTGCCTCTTAAAGGCATGAGCAGTGGTCGCCCTTAGGTTGGAGGGCTCAGCAATTCTTTCTGTCGCGGCGTGCTGCTAGAGAAACTTCGGGGTAATTTCGTAATCCTTTGCAAAACCTGCTGCAAAATCACTCAGGTCAGTTGTGGTGGTGTAGCTGGAGTGTGTATAATTCTTCGGGAAGCGTTGTAGAAAGGATGTAATTCAACAGTTACTTTTAGTGTTTGTCGATGTGGGCAATTTTTTTGTACAGCGTTACACTGATCGAGTTTTACGACGTGGGTAAGACACTTCAATCCCTGTCGGCGGATAGTTTCCGGTTTACCTCCTAGTTGTTGTGAGAGCGAGTTTATCATAGTGAATGGATTCGTTGAGGGACCAAATTCGCCTGCACCGTTTTCTATGAGCGTTATGAGGAAGTGAGTAGAGAATATTGCTGATTTTTTTCCTGGATGGGAGGGTGAGCCGGAAAGAGTGCATCGAGTCATAGCCTCTCGTCGCCCGACCTTGTGGGGTCTATCTGGAATTGGAGGATTTCTCTCTTTATTATCTTGGGTGCAGTCTTAGTGTCCCGTAGGGTGGCCGTTTACTTGGCAGTAAAAGCACTGCTTTTCTTCGGATAGGCCCGACCGGGCATCATCCTGTCTGTCATGGTCATCTTGGGAGCAGTGTGGGTATCTTAGCTTACACGTCAATTTCTACTCGTGCGCCCGTATTACTGGCATTTAAAGCATCGCATCGGACGTCTAGCAAAGTGTGTAACCTAGGTTTAAGTGTCAAGAAAAAGGAATGTCTACGTAGTTTGGTGGAGTAGAGCACTTTAATTTTAGGAGGGCCATGGTGTTTTTTTCGTTTTATGGATTCTGCGATTTTTGCCACGTCTACACAGTCCTCGTATTGTACGAGTTCGGTGAGGAATTCTTCAGTTGCTCCTTTGGGAGATTCTAAATGTAAAGCGACCCTGAACTCATAGAGACAAGTGGATCTGGTATGATTCTGCATGACTTGAGGCATATTCTGGTCTTGGAGAGTATAGTGTCCCTTTGAAGTTTTGTATCTACTTTAATGGTGAAGCTTTCGTTGCCGCTGGAGGTGATGTTCAGGACTGGAGGGCCAGTAATGGAGCCAGTTCTTTCCGTACAGGGAATGGACAAATATTCTGTCTGTCTTTGGCGTCGAATGTTATTTTGAGATGTTCGGGAAAGTTGGAACAGTTGTTGAACAGGCTGTTTTCATTAAATGGCCAAAACTGCATCTACCTTGCAGCTCTATGAACTCGGGTGGGGTGTTTCATGGGGTGGAGAGTCGTTGACGTTGTCATTGGATGTGTAGGTAGGCACATGCGTAGGTTGCGGGTTTCTTGATTTATCGTGGATTCGAAGAGATATGGCGTTGACATGACATTAGTGTCCCTTCAGACGGTCGTCGATTGTGCTGGATTCTGCGGTGAAGTCTTCATTATCCTGCACTGGAAGGCCGATCGCTTGGTTTAGTAAATTTTGAATCTCGCGAATGCTTCTGGTCAACTACGCGATGCAATCATTTGTCCGATCGTCTTCGGTTGAGGTGGCGCTGTTCGTCTTGTAGAGGTTGACGTTCTTTGCTGTTGGGATTCTGGTCTTCGTCACTCCGGAGGGGATGCTGGCCCTTCTCGAACAGGGTTTGTTGCTTCCCCTCATCGGTCTCCGTTTCACGCCAGGGGCCAGGGTGGCCCACTCCTGATGGCCGCTTGACCAGCATTACGGATATTTAAGAATTTTACACGACCAAATCTGTGCTCTCTGGGGGGTTCTCAGTTTTGAATTGTCACCTTCCATTTGTAGTGACGAGGCTTTCTAGCGCGCTGGAGCCATCGTCCTATTGACGCCGAACGTCAAAGCAGCAAACATTGCTGCATAGAGCTAATCTTTTTTTGTCATATGTTAGTTAAATTTACTACTATGTAAAGTCAACGTTCTTTACACAGCAAACGTCAATTCTATGTACGGGTTCCACAGGAGGTACAGGAACTCCAAAAGTGCTGAGTCCATATGGTCCAAGCACTCTCCGGGTGAGTCAGGAGTAATAACACACTACCTACCTTGCTTCAAAGCCCCAAGGATTCGCAGTCGTGCTTGAGGAAAGAAGATGAAGAAGAAGAGACAAGAAACGTGGATGCAATGAATTAGATCTACACTCAGTGTAGGTAATAGATTAGATTAGAGTGACAAGGCTTTCTAGCGCACTGGAGCCATCGTCCTTCTGGTGCCGAATGTCAAACCAGCAAACAGTGCGGCATGAAGTTGGTCTTTGTTTATTTTATTTTTATGTTCGAGTCAGGTTTACTACTGCGCAAAGTCAAAGTCCTTCACGCACCGAACGTCTATGATATATACGAGTGCCACGGGAGGTACAGGAAATCCCAAGGTGCTGAGGCCATATGGTCCCAGCACTCCCCGGATAGTAGTAAAGAGGAATAACCCACTACCTACCCTGCTTCAGAGCCCCAAGAATCCGGGCTACGCGCTCCAACACCTGCTGAGGGGGAAGATGAAGAAGAGACAAAAAACGGGGATCCCATGCATGAGATCTACACTAGGTGTACGGAATTTCACGCATGAGAACAACAAGAATGGAAAAGAAAAAAAGGAAGAGTCGTAGAAAAAGGTTGCATGAAAGAAGGAGCGCAACTTGTCTGTTATTTGCCACCCGAAAGGAGAATAGTTAGAACCGATATGTGTACGTATGAGTGCGTGTGTGTGTGTGTGTTTGTGTGCAACTACTATTAGGATAGTTATTAAGAAGGAGTCCGAGACAAGTTTAAGGAAATGTGAACTGAACATAAGATGCAAATGAGGTAAATAAAAATTGAGCAAGTCAGGATGGGGAGAAAAGGAGAGATAGTGAAGAAGAGGTGAGTCTGAAGAGAAATAAGAGTGTTCACCCCCCCCCCCCCAGTTGGGCCGTGACTCCGAGCGGCCAGTGAACCTAACAGATGCCTAGGAGGAGCGTAGGGAATATCACGCATGAGAGGAGCAAGAATTGAAAGAAGAGGAGTCGCAGGAAAAAGGTTGCATGAAAGAAAGAGCGCAACTTGGCTGCTATTAGCCACCCGAAAGGAGAATAATCAAGACCAATGTATGCGTATGTGTGTGCGTTCGAGCGAGCGTGTCTGCGTGCACATGTGTGTGTGTGTGTGTGTGTGTTACAACTATTAAAAGAGTTGTTAAGAAGTTTGAGATAAGGTAAAGGAATCATTTAACTAAACATAAGATGCAAACGGGCTAAATAAGTCAAGAAATTTTAAAATGGGTGAGAAAAAGATAATGAAGGGCGTAGAAGAGGAGAGTGTGAAGGGAAATAAGGGTGTTCAGCACCTACCCCCTACCCCCGCGCCCTCCCCCGGGTGGGCCGTGACTCCGTGCGGCCCATGAACCTAATAGATACCTATTCAGGGGTGAACAATTCATGTAGCAGAGTTCGGTGGTTCAACTTCTCATGAAGAAGAGTTGCCATTGACCTTAACTACTTGCTATGTTATCTTATCTACCTACCATTCGTCTAAAATAGAACTGCTGTTGACTCACCAGGTGAAGAGCAATCTGAGAAGTCAAAGATGTCACTTTTGGAAGTGGTTTCGCAGTAAGAGATGTTGACAGTGAGAGGGACCGCTGACTTGTCCCGGCACTCAAACTTCCAGGACAATTTCAAGCTCTTTGGCCACCTGCAGGAGAAGAAGGCCCAATTAAGAACGCTGGATGCAGGAACATGAACTAATTGGCCAAAGAGGGATCATGCATGAAATCGGCGAAGTAATGTATGTGTCCTCGCATGGCAAGACCACACTATGTATGGGAATGGGGTATGAACCATGGATAGGAAGGAACCACTTTGGGGTGTTCAGTTTGATTCGTCCACATGGATGAGAATGAATCCTATTCATCACGAACAGGTGATTCAGATATCAATTAGGAATGAAAAAATATTTCAGACCAAAATATGAATGAAACCTCCTGTTAGCCCAACACGATTTATATTTTTAAATTGCTCGAATTTATAACAGCCGAGCTTTATCCCCTAATCGCATCGACACCGCATTTATAACATGCAGGATTGAGCACGACAAAGCATTTAAAACTGGCAGTAATTGGCACGACACAGCATTTAAAAGGCAGTATTGGGCCGGAAACAGCATTTAAAAGAGGCAGTATAAGGCACGACACTGCATTTGGAACAGGCTGAATTGGGCACGCCATATAATTTAAAACAGGCAGTATCGGACACGAAACTGCATTTAAATTCAATTTCAAAATACTTTGTCAGAATTGTAGGACATGAATTTGTTTAATGAAACTGTACCAAGTATCTAGGCCCATTACAACACTTCAATCTTCTCTGGACTCACACAGCTGAGATGCTGGGTGCGTTCGGCGCAGGTGGACTATCATCGTGGACCACGGAGCAAGACGCCCACTTGATGCCGCTCGACGTGCTGGCAGAAGATGAACCCCGGAGAGCAGCGAGGCCGAACTGCATGTCCTCACCCAGCCCAGTCATGTTCCGCTGGTATATGGTCTCCTCGTCGCGCAGACGCAAGGACTCCAGGTCGTCGCCGGCGGACTCCCACGACAGATTTTCCTGCAACAAGGAACGCGTCTTCATTATTAAAAAATTGAGACGGTACATACCAGAAAAACCAAAGCAGGTAAGCGCTTTTTCCAATCTAATATATTATCAACCTACCTACTAAAACAAAATGAGGAGAGTGCTCTTTCCAATTTAATATTATCAACCTACCAGCAATACCAAAAAGGAAAAATGTCCTTTCAAATCAAATATATGATCAGCCTACCAGCTAATCTGAAAGTGCATCAGTGAAAATTCATCAGCATTTTGAAGCGTTACTTTCACCTAAGTACAGAGCAGATTCTAGAGGCGATATTGCAAAAGCCGATCTTTACCAATATTGAGCCACAGAACCGCTCCCGTCTCAAGCGTGTAGAGCAAAAGCTTCATCGAAACGCTGAAAAATTGCTCAATTCAGATTTGAATGAAACCGAATTTTGGTGGGGGGGAGGGCCTGGCCATTAGGACGCGGCGGGGGTAAACCAGTGAAAACTGTCGGGCCCTGCTGCTAACGACGGATCCTCGGACTGCACTCGTGACCCAGAGTGTATGTTGATGGGGTACCGACCGGACCCTTTGGCACACAAGAGCTAAGTTGTGTGAGTGTGAGCGTATGAGGGTGTGAAGTGCGCCTTGCCGTCGGCCACCCTTCTTTCTGGGGGATGCAGCCTAGTGTCTGTATCTGTATGAATTTCGGAAACAGCCTATGCGGAGATGTGCGTATGCTCTCGTTCTTTAATTTGAGCCACAAAGCGTCAAAACCATGCATTAATGACGAAGCTTTAGCATTCTGAAATAATGTTCTCGTATAAAGGTGAAGAGTATGACATGCCAAATAATTAACTTTGGAGTTTGAATAGAAAAAAAATATTAGTTGCGAAAAAAAGTGGAGCTTTGCTTAAGGCCATAATCTTCAATTGAAGCGATAAAACATCAAAACATTGTTTTACAGACAAAATCTGAGCATTTAGAAAAAACGCTCATGTATGGATACTGAAGTATAAGTCATGCAATGTTTTCAAGTTCTGAGGTCGAGTTTTGAAAACTGAAATAGACATTCTGATCCCGAAAAACCTACGCCTAATAAAAACAGCTTCTGTACTCGCATATTGGACAGTAAAATCGGGAAAGCGCCGGGCTGTACTACAACGATGTTTTCAGATTGGGAGAGGAGATTTTGTCCACAGGTGGCTAATAGACAGGTAATGTAGCTAATAGAACGGTGATCATTTCCACGAATCAGTAGAACGCTTTCTAAAATTTAAAATGCTCAAACAGGGAGTCTCAAATGACAATGGCAATTTTTTAGACCTGTGAATTCGCACGGCCTTACCTCACACTGCGACGTTTGGCGGGGGCGTGGACACCAAAAAATAACGTAGCGAAAGTCCCTCTGCTCTGATTCCGAGAGACCTCCCGGAGCCGTCCACAGCAGTCGGTAGGTGGGGGACCGAGGAGATGAGGGGTCGCCGTACTTTATCACTGTGAACATGGCGGCCACAGGGAGCAGCAGTGAGCGACTCGGCACAGACACCTGCGAGGAATTGGCTCCTTCCCCCGCAGCGTTGACAGCAGTAATTTCGAACCTGTTAGGGTGAGGCAATTAAATCAGAGTGATCAGGGTGGGAGTGAGGGAGCATCATAGACACAAACAGAGTGCAGCATTCATCGGACCGCCGGGTGAGGAACTGAGAAATTAATACCAACAATAGAAACCTGGACTGACAAAACTTGTGTAACACGTCAAAGGTTTGCAAAGGGAGGGGAAAACTGGCATGAAAACGGAATACCCGCCATATCATTATAATGTTGTCATAAATAAGGTCCCGTGTAAAACACTTATTGACCTGGCTTCCATTTATTACACTAAACACCGTCCACAACAGCGGAAAGAGGCCTCCCAGCACCATCTGTTACTTGTAAAAAAATTATAAGCATGATTTGTTCATCGCATCAAGATTCTATTCCAAAAACATGTTCTCTGCAAGGCTTCAGATTATTTTCATATAGCCACCATCTTAACGAAATGATCGATAACTGTAACAAAAAAAAACAAAAAAAAAGCCTGTGGTCATGGTGCTATCTACATATAATCCCTTATACACGAGCATAATGGTGCTCAGTCTTGGGTGATCGAGCTTTGATGACGTGGATAGCGGTTGGTCGAGAGTAAAACTAAAGGAGAGACTTCAAATTTTATCTCAGTTTTACAAAAATTACCTTCAACAATTTTTTTACTTCAAGTTTTCAAACGATGTCTTTCCTGCGACGATAGCTTCAAAACTGTAGGCAGCGAGACGAATAAAAAGCAGCGCAAAAGCTTTCAAATCATTTCATCGTTATACTCCACAAGGACTTTCGTTTTCCGACTTATATTCGAAAGTAACAAATTCTCCGAATAATTGTTAGTGCTTTACAGAACCTTCCCAAAGAAGCTTCGTTTGACCTGATAGCTTTAGAACTGTACGGGTAGACACGATTAAAAATATAACTTTTATTTTTTCAATTGAACTTTAAAACCTCTCTATAGATTGAAGTACTGTACCAGAGCAATCAAATGATGTATTACAAGTTATGAAATAGTTATAACTGTAGGAAGAGTCACGATTTTCGTCCGAGCCTTACAACAACAAGACGGACAAACACACTTTTTTTGCAATCAGAGTCCAGACCCCTTTCGAATGATCTCCAACACACATAATTCTGATGAACAAACCACGGCACTGTGTGAAACAATATGTCCTCTCGCTGGGTCTGGGAGACATGATCTCCAACACACATAATTCTGATGGACAAGCCACGGCACTGTGTGAAACAATATGTCCTCTCGCTGGGTCTGGGAGACATGATCTCCAACACACATAATTCTGATGAACAAACCACGACACTGTGTGAAACAATATGTCCTCTCGCTGGGTCTTTGAGACATGATCTCCAACACACATAATTCTGATGAACAAACCACGGCACTGTGTGAAACAATATGTCCTCTCGCTGGGTCTGGGAGACAATAAATATTGAAATACCAGAGGGCGATAATTGGCGAGGCCGAAATCACAGGGTTTGGAGTTCTGTCCCCCGAAGGGAAGTCTTGAGCTATAGAGAGTATCATATATACAAACAGATACGGACACAAAGCCGCATCCCCCAGAAAGGGGGGTGACCGACGGCAAGGCGCACCTCACACCCTCATACGCTCACACTCACACAACTTAGCCCTTCTGTGTTAAAGGGTCTGGCTTGTACCCCCGCAACATACACAAATCATAACATAGTCGTAATGGAAGAACATATAGCTTCTGTTATAGCTAATTATTATCTTTCAAATATATGAGGTTCGAGTGATATAATCCCTCCACACAAATAAAACTTCGACCACCTCCTTTTCATTGTTAGATTGTGTCTCCTCAGAATTTTTATTTGCCTTAAATGTTCCAGTCTAATCGCTATTATATTTAATTCAACAGCGATTAGTAACTGCAACATTTATGACAAACAAAATTTCTGAGAAGATACATTCTAACAGCGAAAAGAAGGCGGTCGAAGTTTTCTTAGTGTGAAGGGATTATTTCACTCGATTTAACCTTTTACATAATTTGAAAAAATAAATTATCTATAACTGAAACCATACGTTTTCCCATTAGGACTATGTTCTGATACTTTCTATAGGTTAAGACTTCCCTACCTGGGGATATAACTCCATACCTTGTGGTTTCGGCATCACCAATTGTCGCCTTGTGATAGTTCATCATTTATCTGTCTCCCAGACCCAGCAGAGGGACATATTGTTTGGACACGAGCCTCTTCCAGAGCATACCATTTGGATATGAGCTTCTTGTTAAGTATACCGTTTGGACACGAGTACTTAGCTAAGCATACTATTTGGACACAAGCATCTTGCAAAACCTACCATTTGGACACGAGCCCCTTGCTAAGTATAACATATCCATACAGCCACGAGCACCTTGCGAAAAAAACAATCGACCAGGCGCCCCAATACATCGAATTCATTTTAAAGGTATTTATCAGCAATCGAGTATCTTACCTGTAGTCGACGTTGTACTCAAAGTTGACGAACTTGGCGTACGTGGCGTATGAGAGCACCGGCATTGACTGCACTGGACTGGAGAGAAAGATAGCCGTGTTAGTGGCAGCTACGCCAAATGACCGAGTACTCGAAAAGGTTGCCCTCAGCTGACAGCCTTACTCTGGTTTCTGAGCCACAAATGTTATTCGCCAACAGACAGCGTGCTTTGCTACATATAAAAGTTGCCCCACACCGTGCAACCACTAGCTGACAGCCTGTTTATAGTCCCTATTCACAAACGTTGCCGCCTTTCTTTGCTCCTCTGACCTCACACGCTGCTACCCAGCCAACAGCATTCCTTTGCTCTTCTACCTGCAAAGGCTCCTACCCCCACAAGAGTTGCCCTCAGCTGTCAGCCTTCACGTCATCGTTCTTGCCCAGGTGAGTTATTGTGCATTTGAGTTTGGTAGGATTCGAAGAATGAAAATATACGGCATGAGGTGCGTCATGATTTGACAAGCAATATGATAAAACGTGTTGTGTTTATCTATAAAGCACTAGTAATTATAATTCGACAGCAATTGCCACATCTTTTCGTGTGCCTATTAGTTTAATTTTGCATTCAGAATAACTTAAATAATTGAAATAATCACTCTGAAAACATATAATGTAATAGACTAATTTGTTTTGTAATTCAAAATACTAATAGTTTCCATGAGTATTTTTACGCTAATGCAAATACTACATTTGATCATTGAAATTTAAGGGTTAGATTTAAAAACCAAAAACCTATTGATAGACGATGGAAATATATGATATAAAACAATTTTCGCTACTACAAAATAATAATAGTAACAGGTCTGTCACAACAGCTTGGCAGGCGCATCCTACGCACTCAGAGGTGTTGCCGTAGTAAGCCATCACGCTGTAGTGTAGGTCGGGGCCGTTGTGGTACAGACGATCCACCTGCTGCCAGTAGATGTACAGGTCCCGGAACAAAAGAGAGTTGCGAACCTCAAAGCCGCTCGGGCTGGTCAAGGCGACCTTCTCCGGCCCTGTGAACAAGATACAACTTCGTCAGAAGAGAGACGGGACCATACCAAGTTTTAAAACATTCTAGTGTCCTTAACTCATAGATTAGAGTGCCAAGTTTTGTAGTGCAGTGGAGTAAATGTGCTTCTGGCACATGACTCCTCAACTCATAACTGCAATCCTTTAATTATTATTATAGTTACTATCATAACACGAATTATCGATTGTCTAAACTTACGATAATTGAGAAAACTTTACGTTTAAACGATTAAGTAAGAATTGTTATTAAGGTTTGTTTTCTACCAACATTCTCTAATATCTTCAACTAACGTTTAGACGACGTCGTACCTTGACTCGCGAAATTGAATAAACTTTCCCCAATATCCCCAACTGACGTTTGGACAACGCCGAACCCAGACTCGCGAAAATGTATAAACTTTCCCTAATATCCCCAACTGACGTTTGGATGCGGTGGTGACGTTGATGTAGCTCGGGACGGACCAGTAGTCTTCCCTGATAGCGCCCACCGCCGTGTGTGTCCTGACTCGAATCTCGTAGAGGATGTTGGCGTAAGGCAGCGAGAGCTCCTCCCAGTAAATGTGTTCGGCGTTGCTGCCCTCGTTGTACTTCGCCTTGTCAATCGTCTGAGACAAGGGCAAGATTATAATAAATTAGTGTGACTCAAACTAGCAATTACTGATGCGATACATTATCGTCGGTCTTCAGTTCATCACCTGGTACTAATGGGAGGGAAAAGGAAATTTGACTTGTTATAGTTCGAGAACAGGGCGGGACTTTGGGCACTTGTCTACCTACCTACAGGCAACCGGGGAGATGCTCAGTTGATCCGCTTATCACAGTCAAAATCTAGACATCATCCGCCACAACGTGATGATTTTGTCTTACAGCATCGATCGGTATTTGTAAAATTATCTTGACCCTTTGACCATATATAACAATATTATTTTATAGAGTGTATGTTGAGGGGGTACCGGCCGGACCCTTGAGCACAAAAGGGCTAAGTTGTGTGAGTGTGAGCGTATGAGGGTGTGAGTTTTGATTTGATTTGATTTGAGCCTCATTTCCACCAGAGCCTCAACGTGAGTCATAATAGGCTCCCCCGTAGGGCTCGACGATCATTGATTGAAGCAGGCTCGCACGCCTAAGTTTGCGAGGAAAAAACAAAACAACGCTTTCAACGTTAGAAAAAAGTGAAAGTTTTAGCAACGTCAGACGCACGCTGGTGCGCAAAAGAAAAAACGCTTACTCGAAACGGACCACAGCTTCCAATCCTTTAGAACATTAAGTGTGATATGTACGCACCCTAGTGCGTACAGGTAGCATCTTCGAGATTAGTACAAGATCAGTGGCTACACGGGCAATAACAGCTCCGGCAGCAACGCAACACAATATTTACAGCTACGCGGTTTGGTTGTATAAATACAAACTATTAATTTAGGTAAGATAAAGACTCAGATGCAACGAAACGAATCCTC
>SDVV010009383.1:0-16731 GCA_016164225.1 Gammarus roeselii | reverse complement strand
GGGTGGGGGAAGTGGGTGAAGGGAAGAGGGTGAAGACATCAGATGTACAGCGAGGAGGGTGGGGGAAGTGGATGAAGGGTGAAGACATCAGATGTACAGCGAGGAGGGTGGGGGAAGTGGGTGAAGGGTGAAGACATCAGATGGGCAGCGAGGAGGGTGGGGGAAGTGGGTGAAGGGAGGAGGGTGAAGACATCAGATGGGCAGCGAGGAGGGTGGGGGAAGTGGGTGAAGGGAGGAGGGTGAAGACATCAGATGTGCAGCGAGGAGGGTGGGGGAAGTGGGTAAAGGGAGGAGGGTGAAGTTTCGACTCATGCTCGCGGGTACGAGAATCGGGAGCCGCTGTAAACATTCTGGATAAACCCACATTAACACCACATTCAACATGAAAAGTAGGAAGTGCTTTGAAGTATTTAATGAGGTCATATCTTACTAACCTACCATAAATTGAAACAAATATAATCTTGCCAGGCAATTCGCATGGGACAAATACATAAGTCCAGTAAAAAAAAATTGTCCACCGATGCTGAACGGACTCCAACATCCTTAGATCAGCAATAAACTTTAAATTCCATACACAGGAGCAGTAGTCTAGAACAGGGCGGATGTATGACACAAAAAGTGATACAATGAAATCTGGACTCCTAACAGTGGATTTCAGTAAATTGTTAGCCAGACCTGAAGCTTTTTGTACCACAGCATGAACATGATTGCGAAATTTCAACTTCGTATCAACAATAACAACAAGGTCTCTATGGGAATCAACAAAGAACAAGAGATTATCACCCATTTATACCGAACCTCATCACCTGAATCGGACCAGTCAAAATTTCCACGGGAAAAACGCATCACAACACAATTGCTGGCATTTAATTTCAGGTTCCAAGAAAAGGTAACATCATGAATTATATTTATATTTTGCTGTAGGGAAGAAACTCCTTGCTTTATGTCGCATATTTTCCCTGGAAAATTGCAGGTACAACTTATAATCATCAGTAAAAGCTTTGACTTTGCATGCTAGAGAGGAAGAGGTATAATTCACATAAAGCCGGGGCGTTAGAATCTTGCTACCGTAACCACCGCGTGTCGTAGAAGGCGATTAAAAGGGCGCCCCGTAGCCGGGAGTAGAATCGTGCTACCGTAACCCCTGCGAGTCATAAAAGGCGACTAAAAGAGGCGGAGCGAAGGGGCTATTCGTACAACAGCTACGCACATGTATGAATGCGCGTGGCTGTAGAGCGAATGATGTAAAGAGGAGGGAGATAGGTGAGATATTTGTGAGGAGGGAGTTTGATGTGTTGGCGCTGAGTGAGACGAAATTGAAAGGTAAGGGAGAATGTGAGTTTGGTGTGGTAAGTGGAAGAAAGTATTGAGTGATCGGTTGACTAGAAGCGTTACCGAGTGGAAGGAGGTGTCTTCAAGATTGATGTGGGTGAAAGTTAAGTTAGGCGTAGAGAGATGGGCATTTGTGACTGCTTACGGACCTGGCAGCAAGAAGAGTGAAGAGGAGAGGGAGCAATTATGGATTGACCTGAGTGAGTGTATTGAGAGTTTTGGAGGTTATTTCAATGTAGCTGTACTGGGTGACCTTAATGCGAGAGTTGGAGATGTAGTGGTGGAGAATGTGATAGGAAGGTAAGGCGTTACCGGTAGAAATGACAGTGGAGAAAACCTGATAGGTCTGTGTGGAGCAGGAGTTGGTGGTCGGGAACAGTTTGTTCAAGAAGCGAGATATCCACAAGTACACATGGATAAGGATGGCCCGTGGTGCAGTTGTGGAGAGAGCACTGATGGATTTTGTACTGATATCGAGGAGAGTGGTGGGGAGGCTGTTGAGAAGGGAGGTTGGAGGAGTGACTGACCATCTGCTGGTGGAAGGTAGATTAAGAGTGGAGCAAAAGCGGAAGGGCAACAAACGAGTGAGAGGAGGAAGAGAGGTAGTGAAAGTGAGTGGACTGAATGTGAAAAGTAGAGCCGAGGAGTTCCAGCAGGCGTTGAGGGAAGAATATAACAACGTGAAAGGACCATCCCGTTGTCGGGGTGGTCGTGGGTGGGGAAGGGGAGGGCATTATGACGGGGAGGGCATTATGACGCGGCGGGGGTAAACCAGTGAGAATTGTCGTGCCCTGCTGCTGACAACGGATCCTCGGACTGCACTCGTGACCCAGAGTGTGTGTTGCGGGGTTACCGGCCGGACCCTTTAGCACGAAAAGGCTAAATTGTGTGAGGCGCGCCTTGCCGTCGGCCACCCCCCTTTCTGTGGGATGCAGCCTTGTGTCTGCATCTTTATCTGAGGTCATAAATGTCCCCGCACCCGACAACTGCATCAAAGAAACTGCAAGGCTCTACTATCCTCATCAACCAAACATCTAATGACTGACTCCAATACACCAACACAAGCAGAAACCGGATGAAAATGACTATCATAGGAAACACACACAACCACCCGATCAAGGGTCTGCCCTTGGCAAAAGGAGCATACTCTAGGAGCACCACCCTCACCCAGCCCAATTGCCTGCCCAGCAACTGCACCTGCAACAGACAGAGCAGAACTCTCCTCACTCCCACCTGTTGCTAGTCAGCTCTGTCAGCCTTGGCATTAGGTGAGGATGCCCATGGAAACGCGGTTCAGGATTGCTCACAGTCTCTGCATGGTTGAATAGCCAAGGTTGGATCCGTTAGGAGTTCATTGGAAGTTCCACATTGAACCGCTTGTTGAAGCCCACACAGTGAACAGTCACCTCCGACTTACTCCAATCTACAACTTCGATACGAGGTTTGAAAAATGTATTCTTCTTCTCATCCAGAACTTCTACAAATGTTCCTTTCTTAAAAAGAGTGCCCGGAGTGAAGCATTTAGTAACTTTAGCTCTCATTAAGATGTAAGAATCGCTAAGCTCTTCCAAATTTGCCCTTCTTCCAGCACGTTTACTCCTCCCCGACAACTTGGTCCTCCTTTTCTCCAAGTTGTGCTGGCATACCACCTCCCGGCGACGTGCAGGAGTCCTCATGCTGACATACCATCTCCCGGCGATGTGGAGGAGTCCTCATGCTGGCATACCATCTTTCGGCGATGTGCAGGAGTCCTCATGCTGGCATACCATCTCCCGGCGATGTGGAGGAGTCCTCATGCTGGCATACCATCTCCCGGCGATGTGGAGGAGTCCTCATGCTGGCATACCATCTCCCGGCGATGTGGAGGAGTCCTCATGCTAGCATACCATCTCCCGGCGATGTGGAGGAGTCCTCATGCTGGCATACCATCTCCCGGCGATGTGGAGGAGTCCTCATGCTGGCATACCATCTGGCGATGTGGAGGAGTCCTCAACGCGGTCTTGCAGTTTACGCTCCAGGGCATCTTGGCGAGTCCTTCCGCTGACATCACCACTACTTGAGTACATCAACCGGCAAACGATGCACGGCTACTGGGAGACTTGTAAAAAGGGAGTTAGAGATAAGTTAAAGTAAATTTAAATTAAACATAAGATGGAGACAAGATAAATAAAATTAAGCAAATTGAGAACTGTGGAGAAAAAGAGATGGTGACGGGCAAAAAAGAGGCGAGCCTGAAGGTGGAATGCTCGCCTCCTCGAAGTCACGACCGGGTTGGGATGTGACTTCGAGCGGCCCGTGAACCTAACTGATGCCTGGGGAGGGGACAACAGCGAAGTGTTGTCCGCGGTCCGGAAACAACTTCCTAGTTCACGAATAACTCATTACTCTTCACTGAAGTTTACAAGCACAATTCCAGCGTTGTAAACGAGTGTTAAAGAAAACAATGAAGTACAATAATTAAATATATTTGTCAAGTTTGGTTACGTTGATACATCATTACAAAATTACTACACTAAATATATCAACATCCATCATCGGGGTCTTTTTGGAGTAGAAATAATTATACAAATTCTATATACAGCATCACTAACCTACATAATTGTCAACGAAAGAACGGACGAGTTTACCAACGGAACATACCGACTCAGAGTAGAGAAGAACAATATAGAATAATACTATCAAAGTAAGTAGGATTAGATAAGGGGAGGGAGGAGGCATCTCCGCTGGGAAAAGTAAGTAGGAACATTCGCTACCGATCTTATAAGCGCTGAGTTCTTTCGAATAAAACAGGAGTGATTAAATCTTTACGAACGGACATACCACTCCGCTTACATGGTACATACCACTCCGGTAACATGGTACATACCACTTCACTAACATGGTACATACCACTTCACTAACATGGTACATACCACTTCGCTAACATGGTACATACCACTCCGCTAACACGGCACATACCACTCCGCTAACATGGTACATACCACTCCGCTAACATGGTACATACCACTCCGCTAACATGGTACATACCACTCCACTAACATGGTACATACCACTTCGCTAACATGGTACATACCACTCCGCTAACATGGTACATACCACTCCGCTAACATGGTACATACCACTCCGCTAACATGGTACATACCAGTCCGCTAACATGGTACATACCATTCCGCTAACATGGTACATACCACTCCGCTAACATGGACTTTCGGCATCCCTGCATTGAGGCAGTATTTTGAAGTATGTATGTACATATGGCCGTTTCATCCAGGCGTAAGCCGTTTCATACATAAATGCAGCAAAAATCTTCAAAAGGAAGTTAAACTGAACACGTGAGAACAACATTTATGGCGTTGAATGTACATAACTGAAAACAACGGGAGTCAATATTTGGAAACCGGGAACAGAAGATGAGTGAAGGTGAACCGCGTCATTATTACCGATACATCAAAAGCCTCATTCATGCATGAAACTGATTTAGTACGAACGTTCTAAGCGAGCACATGAACCGGCAAACGAGATCTCAGGTGTCCGCCAGAACAGCAGGTAGTGCCGGGTAGGTGTGTATCGGATTAACGCTCGAACTCGATTCATGGAAGAAGATAAAAAACAACTTCCGCCAGTCATTCACAACGACGCCACCTTCCGAAAAACGACCATCGAAACGTTCATAAAAATAACTTTCTCCAATCATTCACAACGACGCCACCTTCCGAAAAACGACCATCGAAACACATAAAAATAACTTTCTCCAGTCATTCACAACGGCGCCACCTTCCGAAAAACGACCATCGAAACGTTAATAAAAATAACTTTCGCCAGTCATTCACAACAACGCCACCTTCCGAAAAACGACCACCGAAACGTTAATAAAAATAACTTTCGCCAGTCATTCACAACGACGCCACCTTCCGAAAAACGGCCATCGAAACGTTAATAAAAATAACTTTCGCCAGTCATTCACAACAACGCCACCTTCCGAAAAACGACCATCAAAACGTTAATAAAAATAACTTTCGCCAGTCATTCACAACGACGCCACCTTCCGAAAAACGACCACCGAAACGTTCATAACGCACTTTTAATTGACAGCAAATGATAGCTCACAGTTTATTAATCACACGTCCACCTGTCGTGCAGTCTGGACTTAAAAGATAGAAATAACAATTCGTTAACATTAATCTCGTGGCAGAATTCTCCCTCTTCTCGTTCATTAACATTTGCTTCACAACGACAACATCATTCGTATGCTGCCGTGTTCATACGCGTCTTACACACGGAGCAATGTTTACTCTACTTTCCTAAATGTCAACTATACCGACTGCACAACGACTGTCGACACATTCATTACCAAAATTCATGTAGGTTACATCTACAGTATGCTGAAAGTCCCCCTAGAAGTGTCATTGCCATGATTCGTTTAGGTTACGTCTCTGCTCAAATGCACCGCGACTCGAGAACCATGATTACTTACCATAATAATAATATCAGTTAATACACTCATAAAATTAAACTACTCGCAAAAGTCGACCTCCATCTGGGAATGACAGCCATATTCACTGAGATAGTCCAATCGAATTAGGGTTTGGCATGAATTAAAGCGCCCACGATGTTCTTTTCGTTGAATATGAATCAGTATGCGTAGACTTTAGAAATAAATAGTGCAATTTGCGTTACAGACTAAATAGGTGACAAACATGGTTAGCGCACGAATAGTCAAATAGTTTCGTGATTTCCTTTTCCATAAAAATGAACAAATTTTCTATCTGAAAGGGAATAGATTTATTCTTGAAACCACCAGATTCTTCTTTGTTTCCAATCAAAAAACACCGCAAATTTTGTAACAAATTGGTAAGTGAGATGAGCAAGACTAAGGCCAGACTATTGGAAGTGACTGTACAAAGAGATCAGTTATGGACAGTTCTTTGTGAACGATCCTACATAAAATTATAGTGCAATACGTACATAGTATGTTCAAGGAATGGTTAGACAGTCGTAACTCGACACCCGCGATATTTATCTCTGTGGAAACAATCAATTGTACCTGCAAAACCTTTTGCTAGAACGAGGAGTTTGTAGACGCCTAAAGGGAGGAGGACATGCCACTTGTGAACAATGACATCTACAGAAATACGCTTTATTTTAGATATAAAATGATACAAGACACTCAGAATAAAATTAGATCACTAACGTTTCGCTTGCACGACCAAACGTTAGACTTACGTCGTCTAACGGTATGACATGCAGAGAGCCTTAACTACAGCGACTGTCCAAGGCTATCTCTACGAGAGTGGAGAGCTAGGTAGCGGATTCTTCTTCTCCGTTTTGCTCATGAGAATATTCAGTTGATGGAGGGACGTACCGGATAAAAATACAACCCTATTCAAAGGCAAGCGCCGCTAATCAACGAAAGTAATAATAAAAAAGTTGATGTATTTCCGGTATACAAAAATAGGTTACTAATTATTTCCCTTCTTTTGTTCTCTTATCCTAAACACGACATGAAGTAATACTGTACAAGAAATAAGTACACAACAAAAAGTAGATTACAGTGACGAGGAAAAAAGTTTGTGTAGTAAATAGATTGATATTTGAGAGAGAAATAATGAATGAAAAACGATATTACCTGTCAAACAATAACATTAAACTGAATTCAATTAGATTGAATTAGGTTTACGTGACGAGGCTTTCGAGCGAGGATGTTCAAGGACCGAGCGAATCTTCAGAACGCGTTCACCGCTCATTCCAAGCACGATATTTGAACACAAAAATAAAAAAAAGTGGAAGTGTAACAGATCAGATTTGGCGATATCATCACTTGATTTTTGAGATTCGATTAGAATGAAGAGGCTTTCTAGATTAGATTAGAGTGATGAGGCTTTCCAATGCGCTGGAGTCGGCGTTTTACTCTCATCGAACGTCAAACGGCAACTGGTGCAGCAGGAATCTATTGACAAATTTTGTATTAGATTAGAGTGACTGGGTTTACTATGGCGTAAGTCCTTTAACCTGCGACTGCCACAGGTATGCTCAGGTGTCATGGGAGGTACCGCCACGGTTCACCGTGTTCTGATTACAGATCCTAATAGTCGCGCTCCCGAGCCGAAGTTTATCAGCGACGAAAAAAATGGCAAGAGGGAATTTTGGTCAAGGGAACAGCAAGGATGGATAGACGTAGAGCTAAAAAGTTAAAAAAGTATGAAAAAATAGCGCAACACCCTACTCTGACCCGTCCAAGGCTATCCATACTGCTCCTGAATGAGCGTAAGTCCCAATGCATCAGAGGTTGAATCAGACTAACTAACATAGCCTTGAGTTCAACCTTGGAACCTGCGAGCCGGCAGTTATTAAATGTTATGAACACTTCACGGATTTTGCTGATAGCGGTAGACATGGCGTCAGACCGAAGCTTAAACCTTTTTTCCCCGACTCCAGTCAATTTTGAAAGTTAAAATAGCCGATCCTCTAGCATAGGCCGACTGGAATACCTACATTTTGTGGAGAACATTTGAACAAAAACGAATAATATTCGGTCAATGGGAGTCCTGCCTGCCTCCTGTACTATCTCAACCGTTAACTACTTGCTCAAAAATTTACCCAAATCATTCATTAGTTTTCTAATCCACAGATCTACACATAAAAGTTAGCTTTACTATACCGGTCTTAGCTAGCAGCTAAATAAATGCAGACCTGATGAATATTGCAAGAATCTTGTTTTGTAACCACATGGGGGCCTACATACTACGGGTTGGTCTAACTCAACCCGTTCAATTGGAAACAAACTAGTCTTAGAGAGTAGAAAAGGACAGACAACTAATGCAAGGAAACAAGGAATAACAACTATTGACACAACTAATCGTAACAAATGTACAGTTAGCGTTAAAAGGCGTATATATGTCAATTTATAGGAGCGCATGGGATTGCAACGCGTTCTCGTAGCGTGTTCACGGCCAGAACGTCTGGCAGACTTACAGGTGAAAGCGTGAGCTATGGCCACTTCTACTCCTGCACACGGCGACACGGTCTTATCAGCTGCACTGCAGAGGAAGTATGCAGGGAAATAGTTTCGTGCTCCATTCGAAGAGGGAAACAAACGTTCCAGTCTCCGTATTTTGGTCGATTACCGCAATCAATTGCCTGTGACTTTATACGATGTGATTCTAAGTAAAAATATATATCGTTATACCGAAAGTCGATGTTTCTCAGTTCGCTATTCCAAAGGTATTGACATTTCAAGTAACGATAGTCTAACTTACATCGATACTCGCCAACTCCGGCTCGGCATTCAAGGCATGTGGCAGCCAGGCAAAGAGGTTGAATCAGTCCAATATTCGGCAAGGAGAGTAGGAAGGATATCACGCCTTGCTTTTCTCATAGAAAATGAACCGATCTGCAGGCGTTTTCGCTCACACTGTATGCTACATCTGTACACCATAAGTACTATGGTGAGCAGGGGTTCAACCTACCACTCCGTGGCGGAGCTCGTGAATCCAATGAGGAAGGAAACAAGCGAGCACAATAGGCAAAAGTTGCATGAATCACAACCCTCTCCGACCGAAAGCTTAAGATTGGCTTTAGTGCTATGAATTTTAGAAGCAAAAAGTGCCGCCAGCCCTGTTGCAATATAACAAAATTAATTAAGAACCTACCGGAAGCGATGAGTTAGTCTATTCGGAATGAAAATTGTCGAAAAATTTGGATTATTGTAAATGTTTTTACCCTCAACTAGTAGGGCTCTAAGATAGGCTAACAGAAGAGAGAGGATTTCGAGATTCTTTATTCACGGAAGAGGTAATCTGAAATCGCCACGTGAGTTTAGGACCCCCATGAGACCCAGGAACATGATGGAATCAACATACTGTATACGAGAAGTTCGTTTGTATTGTTAAGGCCGGTTTCATGTGGCGTTGAGGGGTAATGATTACCAGATAAGAGGGTAATCAATACCCTCCGTACATAACGTTTCAGGTGTAAGTCCACAATGCTTTCTGTCCGTGATTTTAGATCAGAGCGCTCGAGTTTAATTCTGTGTGGAGTCAATGAACTTCTCGTTGCGCACGCCAGACGGGTGCCACAGGAGGTACAGGAATTTCGAAGGTGCCAACTGCGATGACGTGTGAAATCCAGCCGCCCCGGGTGGGAGCAAGGAGGACTCACATGACTTGCCCTAAAGCCCCAACAATTTGCTTTCGTCCTTGAGGTGCCGGGGGTGGCAGCAAGGAGCGTTATCACTTGACCTGCCCTGCCCCAACAATTCGCTTTCGTCCTCTTTCCAACAGTCGCGGGCAGAGTAGGGAGTCTCAAGCATACAAACAGCAACAATGCAAAGAAAAAAAGGAAATAATATAAAAAGATACATGAAAGAAAGCGCGCAACTCGGCTGTCATTGGCTCCCTGAGAGATTAAATTTGGAACCGCTGCACAACGACTATTGGGATGCAGGCCAAATAGGAGAAAGATTGGTTAAAACAAATGCGAATTAAACGCATGCAAATGAGGGAACTAAAATTTAAGTAAGTTCAGGATGAGGGAGCAAGTTTAGATTAGATTAGAGTGTTAAGGCTTTCCAGTAGATGATTGGATTAGAGTGAAGAGGCTTTCTAGCGCGCTGGAGTCATCGTCCTTCTGGCGACGAATGTCAAACAAGCTAACAGTGCTGAATCAAGTTAGTCTTTGTTTTTCTTCTATTTTTCAATGTTCGAGTTCGGTTTACTACTGCGCAAGTCAAAGTCCTTTACGCGGCGAACGTCTATGGTACGTACGGGTGCCACAGGAGGTACAGGAACTCCTAATGTGCTGAGGCCATATGGTCCTAGCACTCCCCGGATGGCAGTAAGGAGGAATAACACACTACCTACCCTGCTTCAGAGCCCCAAGGATCCACAGTAGTCCTTAAGGTGCGGAATACGAGCTCCACCACCTACTGAGGGGAAGATGAAGAAGAGACAGAAAACGGGGATCCCATGCATAAGATCTACACTAGGTGTAGGGAATTTCAGGCATGAGAACAGCAAGAATAGAAAGAAGAAGGAATAGTCGTAGAAAAAGATTGCATGAAAGAAAGAGCGCAACTTGACTGTTATTTACCACCCGAAAAAGAGAATAGTAAGAACCGGTATGTGAATGTTTGAGTGTGCGTGCGTGTGTATGTTTGTGTGCAGCGACTATTAGGAGAATTGTTGAGAAGGAGTCTGAAACAAGTTTAAGGATATCTGAACTAAACAAAAGATGTAAATGAGGTAACTGTAAGTCAAGCAAATAAGGATGGGGAGAAAAGAGTTAGTGAAGGGTGAAGAAGAGGGGAGTCTGAAGAGAAATAAGGGTGTTCACCCCCCCTCCGGTTGGGCAGTGACTCCGTACGGCCCGTGAACCTAACAGATGCCTATGGGGGAGGGGTTCCAGTGGATGAGGGAACAAAGGAGATAGTGTAGGGTGAAGAAGAAGGGAGTCTGAAGGGAAGTTAAGGCGTTCACCTCCTCTGGTTAGACTGAACATGCGGCCCACGAACCCAACAGGTGCCAGGGGGGTGTTCCGACTGAGAACCCGTGACGAAAACTGATTGCAATTCCTTGTCCTCGGTAATATGAATGGTGTACTAACATAACGAAAACATGGGACATAAAAATAAATTATACGAAGACCTCTGAACCTCTCTGATTCAAAAATAAAATTCACATGTATAACAAATGAGAATAAAGAGTGATGAACACCCTTTCTAAATTATCATTACGTGGTTGTGTTGACAACTACCGTCGTGGCAGAGGGCACCTTGACAACCGCAAGGGCCAACTACCTGGCAACAGCTACAGCAACCACTTGGCAGAGCCACAGCTGGTTCGGAGGCAGCAGCCATCATATCTGGTGACGTCATTACTACGTTCTATGTATGTACACACAGGTAATCTGTTCCCTCGGTTAGTTCGCAACTCTAGACTACAGCTGTACAACTGGCTATAACAAAATAAACTACCATTTCGACATAAGTTGGTTACACCGTGACACTTTCAGCTAAGTAATGCACATCAATGGCCGTGTGTCAGGGGTTAAATGTTTCTAAGGTTATACAAAATCATTCCGAAATATTGTGCATACATTTTTTTCGTGGTTTAAATATGATTCAAACAAGTTCTCAATTTATCATGCATTGTGCATGAAATTGAATGACGTGCACTGGCGTTATATTCCATTTGAAATAATCTACCGAATACATGAATTTGGTTCAGTCACGAACAATATTTTAAAAGAAAACACAATGAAATTAACGAATTTTTAGTAAAATAAATAAAATCTAACGACATTTTAAAAGGCTTTTACTCCTAAAGACAAGTAATCCCTCCACACATATCTGAAAAGGTTCCAAATAACAGTACTAAAATGAGAAGCTCAAATCCTGCTTCAAATAAAACTGTCCACATTAAAATAGTTTCCCCACTTAGCAGACGGCAAAAGGTACTGTGCTTCTAAAACAGTAGACTAAACAAAAACTGACCGTTGAAAAGCATACAACAAAAGAATATTATTGTAGATCTAAAGAACACTGCACCGTGTTACGGTTCATCTAGGTAGTAAGTAGAAAGCTAGTTCTTTTCTCCAAGCAGAAGCATTTGGGCACAGGCAGGCATAGACACCGAACAGTGAAACACTGATGGAACCAGGCAGCGAAAGAAGGGTACTATTCCCGCCTAGTAACTGAGCTCTAATGCTCCGAAATTAGGAAGGAAAGTTACATCTCATTACTTCGGTTAGATGTACTCGGGTTCTAGTCTGAAAAGAACTGCATTGCTATGAACGCAATTCCAGATGAACAAGAGCAAGTCCTTCGAAATTCTCGGCAGTAGAATTAGCTGAAGGAAACAGAATGCACAACCATGGGTATTAAAATGTAGTTATCACACAGCCTCGCCTCCTTGCGTGTCCCCGCAACTCCACGCAAGTCTCAACCATTGGAATAAAATGAACGAGCTGCGGTGACGTGGTTAAAATCCAAAAACACTGATAATATAAACAGATACGTTCCTTCAAAGAAGACACTAGAGCAATAAAACATGGTTCAACTCACGCATTAGCTGGTGGAGCACGGTACATGATACCTCCACCGGCACTGGGCTTTCAATTAGTGAGTCAGGACTGCAAAACACTGCGTGGGTACTGCTAATATTTACACGGTTTATCGGCTCAATGAGTTCCATCCTAAAACTTTATGCAGGTACTTAAGGCAGACGACATAGCAGTATCCTAAGACAAAATCGTTGGACCATTCTTCACTTCACGAAACACGCATGAAAACTCACGAAAAAGTGAAGCAGAATGGCCTCCGGCAGCCGCCATTCCAAACCAAAGAATCGGCAGCACCAATCACCAAGGACAGCATGAACGCGGATTGCCCGTGTAGTAGAAGCCTGGACCACGACGACACTGTTGACTAAAGAGACAGCCAGGAGAAATGTTATAGTACACGTCTAAATGCTTCGGTGACACACTAATAACGAGAGACTCTTCTATGAACAGCTCAGTACTGCCGAGAACACAGCGAGTACAGCAGTCAAGTCTTTTAATGCTATGGATGCAAAGCGCGAGTCCGTTCCCATGCGTCTTGCCACGGAAATATTTGGGAAAAAGTAATGAACATGATTTGTTTTGAAGAACAGAAATAATACTGCAGGATGAAGCATAAGGAAATGATAAAGAACATTCTCCTTGAATGTTGAAGATTCTTCTGAACACTGAAACAAGTAGTAGGTAGACTTTGCGCCAAAATTCGCAGCCCTGATTTGGAATTTTAGAGCTACGAAGAAAAATCTATTGGTAGGGTAGTGTCAGCCGACAAATTAAATAATAATTGTTTGAGTATGTTATCAGACTGAAGGCATCGACGCCAGCTCTAAGGGTATGCTGTCACTTGTGATTGGAGTGTCTTCTCTCCCCTCAGGTGAGACTCTAGTACTGTTTTCCTGCAACCCTAGAAAGTCCTCAACGTTATTACTAGACCGATTACTCGTACTGTAGGAGTTATTCATAGTGCCGCACATATTGGGTAGGGCGTTACCAGGGTAACCGTTACCCGGGCACCCGTTGGGCGGTAACGTCGGAATGCCCGGGTTACATAAGGTATTGACTGGGGAGGAGGCTATGACGTTACCAAACACGGTGCCTGCCGACGAAATAGGGGAAGCCATCACCTGTTGGTGATGATGCATAAGCGACTGACCGCCTGCACCGCTTCTCCCTAAAGTGTTCACTGGCGACGTCATCATACTATTATTGTTATTATTAGCCGAGGGGTTACTGCTCTGCTGCTGTTGTTGATGTTGTAGTAATGCTGCATGATCGGCCGGGGAGCAGAGGGGCTGAACGATCGGCTGAGATAGCTGCTGCTGCATTTGATGCTGCATCGTGGGACTGACGCATGACATGGGACCTCCGGAAGAGACAGAGCAAGGGATCATGCTGGCCTGGGTCTGTTGGGGCGTCTGAGGAGGCGTCAGGTCGGTGCCGCAACCCGACCCGGTCACGGATGTAGGTATCAGGTCGCACGGTTGCTGAGGCTGCTGCTTTGGGAGGGTGAGAGTCCCGGGCAGGTTGGAGGATATGACGGAGGGGAGGGTGCAGGGGATGACAGTGAGAGAGGGAAGGCTGGACGGGATCACCGTCATATTGGGGAGAGGGCTTATGACGGGCTCGGCAAGGCCGGCCAGGTCGCAACTGCTGCTGCTCGAGGCGTTCAGAGTGATTTGCGAACTGATGTGAGACTCCATAGAGCGGTAGATGAAGAGGAGGTCGTCCTAAAAAAATAAGCTCGTGTCAAGAAATAATTGGATCAGAGAAGGATCGACGAATAAATTCAAATTGAAAAACGCTAGAAACAAAGGAGTATGGAAAAAAAAAAGCTTACTCAGAATGCATCAACACTTTGATCCATTGTTTCGATCCAAACGGAGATATTTGCTAAGAGTGGCGGAGCTTTTGAAATTTACCTGTGTGTTCCAGATGCCCGGTCTTCTGTTGTGGTATAGTTTAAAGTAGAGGAAGGGGTCGACACACTTATCGTACTCCAACTGGCTCTTGAGGGTCGTGAGCAGGCAGAACATGGCCGCTTCAGTTCCACCCGTCCTGTGGAAAGAGGAAGGGTTAGGAAGGCACTCCACAGGGATATTAATTGATGGGTTGGATTAGAGAGAGATAAATGTTGCCACCTCGCATCTCAATATGTCTTGCATCGCCAACAACTGACTTGTGTTACGACCAGATTCAGTACGGGTTAGGCTTGATGTTGTTGAAGTTTGACTAGATGTTGTGTTGTTCGACTAGATGTTGTGTTGTTCGACTAGATGTTGTGTTGTTCGACTAGATGTTGGGTTGTTTGACTAGATGTTGTGTTGTATGATTAGCTGTTGTGTTCTTTGATTAGCTCTTGTGTTGTCTGATTAGCTATTTTGTATTTTGATTAGCTGTTGTTTTGTTTGACTAGATGTTGTTTTGTTTGACTAGATGTTGTTTTGTTTGACTAGATGTTGTTTTGTTTGACTAGATGTTGTTTTGTTTGACTGGATGTGGTGTGTTGTTTAAAAGGATGTGGTGTTATATGACTGGATGTTGTGTTGTTTGACTGAATGTTGTGTACGAAAGGTAGACGCTATTTAAATGGTGAAACTAGACGCAGAGTGGTGAAGCAAAATTTTCACTGCGTTGGGAAGTTGAATCGGTAAAAAAATGAATGATTAACTACCTAGAGACTCTTGCTATCCAATTCCCCCATAACCCTCCAATCCATTCACCTGTCTATCACGATTAGCGGTCCGCCTTGGTAGGTGTAATGCTGGGCGTGGAGCAGCGCCACCAGACTGGTGGCCGTGGCAGGAGCGGGCAACTCGTTTGGCCACCCAGGAGCAGCCATGAGTCTAACGGGGAGCTCGTAATCATCTTGCAGACTCTGTACAGCCAGGTCCACCGACGCCAAGCCCGAATGCACGCGTTCATCGAGGTACCGGACCTTCCAGTTCTCGGCTTCTATCTCCTCGCCCTGGTGAGGCCAGAACTGAGGGTAACCAGCAGGGTCGTCGACGGAGCTCAGAAGAACGATGGTCTGTGCGTTGTGGTCCCACACCATCTGCCAGAAGTCCAATATGGTGCCTGGCAGAGGATGCTGAGTCACCACAAACTCCTTCAGGCGTTGGTATCCCATCAACCAGGTGGCGTTAATGTAATCGGACCCGTCGACCCCTGCCTTGGGGGTGAGGTGCACGCGCGCGTTCTCCATGGGCAGGAGAATGGTCGTCCGATTCTTGTGGCGGTTACAAGGTTTGACCGCACTGATCACGTTGTAGTCCTCCGGAATAAACTGTGTAGCCATTTTCATCTGATGGTGCAGCAGGAACCAGGGCGTGTGTTCAGGGCCTCCCGCAACTTGCAGGGAAAAAATGTAACGACTGATTCCTGCTGCTGGGACGCACGTGTTCCCGCTCTGGATAGCCTCGACCAGGGCGTCGTGAAGGAACATGTACTGTTCTTCTGTCTGCACCAAAAAGTTGCGTTGCGACCGAATATGCTTCAGGAACCCGTAGATGTTCAGCTTCCCTTTCGCCTTGATTTGGCGAAGCATGGCGTCTAGTACGATATAGGTGCCTGTTCTACCGACACCAGCGCTGCAGTGGACGATGATGGGACCGCCGTTGTCAGGGTTGGCGGCGGCGCTTATCCTGACGAAGGAGAGCACCGGCAAAGGGTGGTCCGGGGTGCCGTGATCGGGCCAGTTAGTGTAGTGGTACTGGAGGATGACACGCTCTACGCTGCCCGATTTGGTACACTTGACCTGCAACAACACAACACAAAAAATTAGATGGCGCTGTTTGAACGCGTGAAAGACTGCGGAGAATATAGAAATAACAAATTAGCCACTATTCAGAGTACACGGCCGGCATATTTTTACCCATCTGTCAACCTAGCAGTGACAAAATTAGCTCAGAGTGACGAGGCTTTCTAGCACACTGGAGTCAACTTCCTTCTGGCGCCGAACGTCAAACCAGTATCCAGTGCTGCGTCAAGCTATAAAAAATCAATTTTAGATTATATTGAATTTATGAGGTCTACTACTGCGTAAAGTCAATGTCCTTTACGCTGAGAAAGTCAAAAATATGCACGGGTTCCACAGGAGGTACAGGAACTCCTTTAAATAAAGAACACAACTTGACTGTTCTTTGCCACCTGGAAGCAGAAAGATAGGGCCGGTGTGCCCCGACTACTACAAAAGACGTTACGAGCGAGTTAAGGGCCGGTGTGCCACGACTACTGCAAGAGACGTTATGAGCGAGTTAAGGGCCGGTGTGCCACGACTACTGCAAGAGACGTTATGAGCGAGTTAAGGGCCGGTGTGCCACGACTACTGCAAGAGACGTTATGAGC